>VDFB02255839.1:0-23118 GCA_007258455.2 Sequoia sempervirens
TATCTATAATTGACATGACCAAAATGTTCATTCCTATGATTTTAGAAAAAGTTATATAGGGCTTAAACCATGCTCTTTCAAGAATCACACGGGAAATGGGACTAAAAGTGATTTCAAACACCCAATTGGCTACTAACCTCAATGGAAAAGTTAGAATGGTGGATCAGGGTTTTACTCCTTTCTTTTCTTGAGGGTGGTTGTGTATGATTTGATGTTGATTAATTCATTAATTTGATAATGTAAATATTTTCTTAGGTTAACTATGAAAATACAGTAAGATGATATGATTTCTAGAAAATACAGAACTGATAAACAAAAATAGAGTTCAAAATAGTAGAGGGCAGACACAAAAAAACTTGGCATAAAAATTTGGGCTTGAAATAGTTAGACAAGGTGTTGGGAACTCTAGATTTGTAAACATATACTCAACATTAGATTTGAATATCCTATTGATATCAATCTGTAGGTTCTTCTCTTTTGGATTTAGAGTCGAAACTTCACCTGTTGCTAACAAAATCAATTTTCCCTAATTTGTTGAATTGTAGGACTTGAATTCTTGAATGAACCATTAGGTCTTCAATCCTCTAATTCACTTCATATATATAACCTACACACATGAAAGAGGGGAAAGGGTTACACTGTATAGGGGATTGCCTAATTCAAACCCTATTTTGGTATTTCTACCTCTACAATGGCTATGATGATGTAAAAGGATAGCTTACCCTCAGTCAAGCAAAGGCTAAATGATAAACAAGTGATATATTGACAATTATTGCAACTAACCACTCAAATCTACATTCCTTGATGGACTAAATTCACTGTACTCATCACCTTCAAGGAGAAATTGATACTTGATTTGAAGTCCTACAAGTATTAGTACTCACAAAACAAATAAACATGAAACATAAAAAAACTTCACATACAAATATGTTACATGGCTAACATGATTCTTGACTAAAATAATATTACTACTATAATTTTGATCTTAACTTCTCTTAAGATGCTTAATTATGATCTCAATTGGCTTATGATTTCTCTCAAAGTTGCTAGGATTGAAATGGTGAAAATGACTTGTATTAATATGCAATTCTTTAATTTCTTAAAAATCAAATATCGATAGTTGACAAATGATTTTGAATTTTTAAATGTTGAAGTGTCGACACCGAAATATCTTAAATTTAGCCAAAATAGGCTAGATAGAGGTATTGGACACCATAGTCCAAATGTATCATTTCGGGGCCTTAAACATTGGTATTAAATATTAAAATTTTATTTTCAATTCCACGTTTTATTTTTTGAATATTATTACAAAATGAGAAAATTGAATGCATAATTAGGTCCAAGCACATAGGGGGGAGCTAAACCTAGTGTAGAATTGTCAAGAGTGATTATTTGTGACACCACAATGCTAAAGCTTACTCATAGTGTCTTGGGACTAGAATTGTCTTGAGCTAAGATGGTTTGGAGGAACACTGACTACTGAATGAAGTCTTTTTCTTGGTATTTTGTTTCTTCTTGTCTTTCCCTTTGGATTCCTAGGTTTTAGAACTGGAAAGAGAATCAAACAAATTCAATTTTTCCTATTCATAATTCAAACACTCACAAAAAAACTTGAAAGTTTGCATGGTAAATTTAGTGCCCAATGCATCTATAGAAGAGTATAAATTAGAAGAGAAGACCCAAATTTTCCCTCAGCTTAGAAAATATTAGGAAAACACATTCTTTGTTAGTTTTATTCTTCCCACAACCCTACAAGAGAGATCTGAGTGACTAGAAATTCTTCAAGAAGTTGTCAATGGAGGGAAAAGAATTAGGTATAATTGATGTCAATTTTTCTTTGATCTATAGATCTTGGAACTCATTGATGGTGCCAAGAATATATTTAAACTTCTCCCACATATCCCTAGGAGAGGTGAAATACTCAATATGAAACAAGAGATTGTTTGAAACCTATAGTGAAACTGGTCTCATAGCCTCATTCATCTTATTCCTCTATTGAAGTATCTTAAATTGATGAGGAAATATTGGTTCTTCTTAATCCAAAGTGGACCATAAACCCTTTGGCATGAGCAATGTGGTCATATGAGCTTTATAAATATGATAATTATGTGGAAGATGTTCAACTGAATAATCCACCATGATGGTTGAGGTTTTCAAAAAAATGTGTGAAAAATATTTGTTGTTCTCTAATGTATATAGATATTGAAAGAAATAAATATACCCCCACAATTAGAAAAACTAAACCATAATACAACTTTGAGAGCAGCAATGCTTAAAAAATAAAATATTACATCAGATAAATCTTTATGTACCTAGTGAAATTTCTATAAAAATGGACTAAATTTCTATGTAGAGCACTGAAACACCTTTCCAACGCCTATTCATTCACAAAAAATGGAGTTTGAATGCCCAAGTTATGACCCCAAAAGCATTAAAAATAAGATCTAACTTCAACGTCCTATAGAAATTTCTTAGAGAAAAAAATGGAAAAATGGATTACACCATGGGAATAGACTAGGAACTCAATTTCGTATAGTATTTTGTTTGCAAAAAACAAACAACTGAGGAAAAATTTATTCCCAATTTCATAAAATCTATCCAATCTTCCCCACAAGGCACACATGAGGCTAAAAAAGTTAAGCCCTTGGTCGCATGGGTGACTTGTTCTTGGAGCAAGGGTTAAATTTAGGGGCATGATCACTCACATAACTAGTGCTTGGTGTAAAAGGCCCACAAGGACTTAAATCAGGTGAAAGGGCTTGGTCATTGATGTGACCCTTGGCTTGCAAAAAAGGGGGCTCATGGAGGATTGGTGGCACAACCTAGTGGGCATTGCTAGGTGATGGCTAGGGGCTACACTTTGGTGGGTTGTTGGAAGATACTCAATGAAGCACTTTTTTAAGAGTTATATATATCTATTAATTTTTTTATAAAAAAAGTCATATGGGACGACTTCTAGGGGGTCATACAACCTCCCATATTAAAAATATTTTTCCTCAGAGGCTATTGTAGAAAATTTGGACAAATTTTATATCAAAATTCATTTGTTCAACCTCTTAAGTGTAATGGTGAGGTCCTTCTCACTTCAAAATACACCGCAAATTTTCTCAACTCTAAAAATCTACCAAAAATGATGAAGATCCCTGATTTTGCTTTTATAACCCTAGTTGAGAAAAAACCCCTCAAAATGGAGAAGGGGTTTGTTGAATCCATGGTCTGATACCATGTTAGTTTTTTAAAAAACATAAGATGCAGGATCAAACAATGAACAAAAAAAACATCCACGCAAGAGAACTACAAACAATGATTTGTTATATCTCAACAAGAAAAACTTACAAAATGAATGAATACAATGAAGCAGAGTGATTATAAGAGAAAACCCTAAATGATAAAGGGATTAGATCATGACAAGTTTCGTCAACCTATGTGATGAAATAGAATGATATAATAATAGCTCACTCTAGTTAATAGAAAAAATCACTCCTAATTTTAGCTTAAGTGCATGAAGTGAAATTAGCTTAATAATTATTTAAAGATTAGTTAATTATTAACTAATGCATTATTAATCTAACAATAATCAATGATTAATTATATATTTGTGCATTGTGGGCTACCTCGACCTCTGGGTAGTATAGTGAAAAAGAAGGGTATGCCACTTTGTGCTTGAAAGAAGATAAATTTTATTTTCCCTTGCACTTATGCTAGAGCAACCAATGTCTACCTAAAGATGGAACCTTTGCATGGGAAGTATTACAAAATAGGGTTCTTACAACAGACAAGTTCAAGAGAATGGGGTTTGTTGGTCCCTCTAGATGTGTCTTGTGCAAGAAATATGAGGAATATGTGAATCATCTGTTCTTGGGCTGCCCTTTCTCACAAGAATGTTGGAAGTGGTTGTGTGCTAGGTTGGGCTAGAAGGGTGCATGCCCAAATTATATCCTTTCCCTCTTCTCCTCCTGACTAATTCTCAAAAGGAACTCTCTATATAAAGGAATTTGGATTTCTATCCCTTCACTTGTAGTGTGGGAGATTTAGAAAGAAAGAAACAAAATAGTATTTCAAAAAGTTGAGAGAGCCTTCTCATCATTTATAAATAAGGTAGAAGTAGCATTGGTTGAATTTGCAAACAATAGAATTTCTCAAAGGAACCCGAACAAAGTGGTTTTTTCTTATTGGGATGGAAGATGAGGCAAGCTTGGTATGGCTTGTTGATCTCAAACCCTAGATCGAAGAGAAATGAGGGTACAAGGAGCAAGAGAGAGGTGGTTTTATGGGTTCCCCCACCATAAGGTTGGTTCAGATTAAACTTTGATGGGGCCTTGAATGGTAACCCAAGGGTCTCTGGTGTAGGATGTATAATAAAAAAATTGGGAGGGGAGGGTGGTGATTAAGTTGTCTCAACCTCTGCCAGTTGGTACTAATACAAAGGTAGAATTGTAGGAATTTCTCCTTGGGTTGTAGTTATTCAAGGATCTATAGTTGGAGAAGGTGGAGATTGAGGGTGACTCTTCGGTGGTGATTCAAGCATTGAAGTCTAGAAGACTACTAAATTGGAAGCTATAGCCACTGGTTGAGTGTGCGGTTCAATTTTATAGTGCTCTAAGCAGCTTCACACTCAAGCACATCTTTAGCGAGGAAAATTTTGAGGCTAACAGATTGGCCAATCTTGGGGCAAATAGTTTCAAATTCATTCGTATGCTTTGAATTTTCAAAGATTGGATGATCTCTATTGGAGTTAGGAATAGACTTTTGGTGCTTCTAGGAAAAAAAAATTATGTCACTTTTTGGCATTATGGTTTTTAAGTATTGAACATGCTAGGAGAGTTTTATCATTGCTTGGATGTTCGAACTTACTAGATCGCCTTAAAGCATGTGGGCTTAGGCCTTATCAATGTGTAATTTTCTCAGTTAGAGGCATTAATATCTTGGTTTTAAAATTGGCACAACAAAATAAAACACCCTCAAGTAAATTGTAAGGCATCCTCTTTCTCCCACATGGGCATGCTTCATCATCCTGCTAATTTCCTTCACGGTGGTACCTCCCTTTGGTGACAACATATTTATTAATCACTGGCACACTTTGTGGGTTATATTTATGTTGTGGTGGGAAATATTTCAACTCATTATGCTTGTCTCTAGTGCAATGATGGAGACGCCTATCAAGCTTATTAGCTCTCAAAAATAGTGGGATTTTTTGGAGAGAATCTCATAGAGTAGAATCCGCTTAATGTTTAAGGTGGGTGATTGGTGTTGATTATCCAAAATACTTAGAGGGGGGTGAATCAATATTCTATTAAACCATTCAACTGTAAACCATCTAGTTATTAAAGCACATATAACTACAAACAAGAATGAAGATATTGAAGGGAACATGACACCACAAAACACATCAACACCAATTTTTACGTGGAAAACACAAAATGGGAAAAAACACGGTGAGGATTAGCTTAAAATATATTATATCTAGATACAGTATATTACAAGGCTCACTGCTAGGACTCATTGTCCTTAAAAGGCTCATATCCATAGTACAAAATGATATAGCTTACTGCCAAGATAGAAAATGGTATGGCTCACTACCAAAATGTGAACTGATGGAATACACCTTCTATGTGTAGACTTCAGTTCCAATGAAGCTCTAAATATGAAGTAGTGCCCTACTAGCAATAGCATAACAATTTTGCTCTGATCCTTAACTTCTACCACTATACACTACTCACATCTAATAGATCATTTAAGCTTACAAATTCACTTCGCTTCTACACACACACACTTTCAATTCCAAAACATCTCATATATATATATATATATACAATTACATTTCATACATCAATTAGGTTGGCCTAATTAGATGTAAATAGAACAATCCAAAATAGCTCTTGTCAACACCACCCAAGACTTAAAACATCTCTTCACCCAAGATAAACATGTAATACTCAATTTCAAGTCAACGTGGTCATGAAATAAATTCAACTAACATCCGCAAGGTATAATTAATCTTCTTAATACATATCATGCAATGGGTCAGCTAAGAATAGGACCTAATCATAAAAAATCCAAACCAACACGCTTCTCAAAGTAAACACCTTCTAGATCTGATATTACATCAGTTTCTCTTTGCATCAACATCAAAGAGACTAACTTTAGAACCGTAGCATCAAAACAATCTTCTCAAGAAAACTTGGAGTCTCCCACATTGGTATACTGAATAGAGAAATGACAATAGTATATATAGTTGAACTTTGTCATTGATAACTTCTTGTACACAACACAAAACTTCTTGAGATCTTGAATATAGATGTATGAATGAGTCAAAATAATATTACTGAGAAAGTAAAATAATGTCTCTTCTTGCATTGAAGTCTGGACCCAAAAACGAATGGACTGGACCATAACATTATCAACAAAGAACACTTAACCAAACCTTTGATAGATCAACTTCTAGTATAGATGGTATTGTACACTAAATATGCTTCCCACAATGTTGACATCAATGACAACACTGGAACAACTGAATCAACCTCCATCCTCATGTTCAAACTTCCAACAATTGGATCACCATCGAGGCCATCAATTTGGTGCTCAGGCAAGAATTCCTTGTGTCTGATGAGTGCTACCAGGTCAATGTCGATATTGCCTCTCAGTTTATTGCAGCCCTACTCAATTTAGAAACACCAAAATCTATAACATTGTTGATGGCTCATAAGCTCATTAGGCCAAAGATGCTTGGCCGGGTTGAGGACATTATAATCATAGCTAAGCCTGGGATTGGTGTTTCGTGACCATGTGACCTTCCTTTGCTAGATGTACTGGGTACCACTGTATGATTTTATCCTTTTATTTTGGATGTGAAGGGGCAAGCTCTCAAGGAGCACCACTCAAGGGTGTTGAGGGGTTTGGATTTTTTGAAGCAGCTTCTCTATTTGGAACTAGTGTTGGGCGTGGACTAGCACGGAAAATTTAGGGCACTTCTAAGCAGTGAAAGGGTGGTTGATGATTAGGTCCTCTGCTATGTAGGTTTTTTTGGTTTTGGTTTACTTTTTGTTCATTTTTCCAACTTTTCTTCCAAGGAAATGTTCATATGTGTGTAATGTAACTCAATTAATGAGTTGGTTTTGTTGGGTTCCTTGGTCCATCGGTCTACTTCACTTCCAATTTCCATCAAGGCAAGGGGTTGGGTCACTCCACTATTTTGTTCTCTACATTGTGGCATGAAGTAGTTGTGTTTATGATTATTCTTAAATGTAATGGGCTATTGTAGTTTATACAAGGGGGAGACTCTTAACTAGCACCATTTTGGCTATACTTCTACTATAATGGGTAACTCTAGTTTTGGGAGGGTGGTTCAATTTTGAAGCCTGAATGGATCTATCTTTGATGTAATGAAACTCTCTTGAAATATTAATAGAAGCTACTATTAGTTTTGAAGATATGTGTGTGTGTGTGTGCGTGCGCGTGCGAATGTATGCATGCATGTTAAAGTGGAAGAAATTTTGATAAGACAATTACATGTTTCACACTTTTACCTCTTGTCTAATAATATATTCAACCTTGTTAATGAATGTGTCATCTCACTATCTAAATTTAGATCTTCTACTTCACAATTTGGTCAAACATAACTAATCTTAGTCCTCTATCCAATTCATCCCTTACAATCTAGACCTAAACATAATCCCCTTTTACCTTACCTTGGATTAAATTATTCATTTTTATTCTTTAATCAAATTTTAATTTCATATTCTCCAAGCTGACCCCATTTTAAAATATAATGGTTGCCTCATTTACTTACATGAAAAAATTTAAAATGAGCACCTATGTTGTGTATTTAAGGACAAACCCTACAACACTCTAATAAGATCGTATAAAAATTTCATCACAATCATCTAAGCATTAGCATAACAAAATTAAGAGTGTTTTGAATCAACACACATCTCTTTCATTCTAAGAGCATAAAGAATCTTTATTTTGGCATGTTAATTATTTTTATTACACATTAAATACTAAACAAGACTTGAATTATGTACAAGAAAATGATGATTGGTTCTAGCATAATAAGACCCAAAAGTTGTTCATTAAAACACTGCCTTGATTCCAACTCCAAAATTGCAATAGAGACCTGCACAAATTTGGGAGGAGGTAGTGGGAGACACAATCATGAAATTCAAACAAAAACAAAAATTTGAAAGATATAATTATGCTAGTGATTTAATACATCATTAAGGGTTAATGACACATCTATTCTATAAGAGACATCTCAAATTTGAATTTGGTATTTAGGAAACAATTCAAAATAATAATTATACACTTAAAATTCACCTTTACATGTTAACTAATCTCAAGCCCTCTAGCTTTGATTAATTAAAAAAATTATTTAATTAATTAGTCCCTTTTTATCACTAATTATTTATTTAATTAGTATATCCTAACATTAGTTAATTAAAGGCCGGTCCTAGCTTCGGTTGGTTAAGGTGTTTTGTGGCAGGGCACCACCATGGTTAGGCTCTTGGGCTCCGATGAGGTCGGTTGGTGTCAATCACATGACACTACAGTCAAGTTAAAAAAGTTCTGGTGATTGGGGGTTATATGGGAAGTCTTTTGCACCCGATTCCTCGTTAAAATATATATAGATATATATTAGTTAATTAAATAATTCATTTTATTTAATTAGTTGAACTAATGTCCTAATGTTAGTTAATTAAATAAATCATTATATTTAATTAATTGAACTAATGTCTCAATGCCATTTAATTAAATAAGTCATTAAATTTAATTTTAAGTAATGTCTTAATGTTAGTTAATTAAATAAATGATTTTATTTAATTAACTATACTAATTTTCTCTTATCCAAAATCCACATCACCTTTTCTTCTAATTGAATTTTTGTTCTAGCAAACACCTATTTTTATAACAATTTTTAATCCATTTCATCATATACTAAATCAAGTCAATTTCATATCCTAGTCATCGATTGCCTAACATAATTCTAGCCATCTATTTTTGAACCCAAAATGAAATCAAGTTTGAATTTCCACCCTCCATTATCCCAAGAAATCTACATCCTCAATTTCACACGTGTGTGAGATCAATCACTTCCCATAATCATGCATCCTCATGATTCTTCTCACACATATTTCAATCTCCACCCTTCATTCAAATTAAGATAATCTAAACCATTAATTTATCTCAATCTATGTCTTATCCAGTCTGTACCTCTCTCAAATTTGCACTTGTAAGCATCTCACTCTCCCATACAAGCTAATCAATCTCCAACATTCAAATATGGGATAAAATCCTTTCCCTCCATCTCACTCATATCAAATATAAATCTAGATCATCCTCAAGAATTTCCACACCAAAGACATTTGTATGTATATGTTTTTGTATCAAGGAGTCCCCAACAGCAACCCAACACATCACTACAATATCAACACACCTTATTTGGAGCCATCTTGAAGTCATGGAAAGTATAACACCCTTTTTAAATTTTGTTGTGTTGTTTGCCTTTCATTCATGCTCTGACCGAAAGTGGGAGTTACACTTTGAACTTGCAAAAATTATTTTATGATACTTCCGTTTGACATGTCCAATAAATTTTATTTAATTTTTTAAAAAAATTTGATTAAAAAAATAACTATTTGAGTTTAGAATTTAATAGTTTAATTTTTGAAATTTTAACAATTTTTATTTATTTTTATATAATTTAATTAAGATTTCATGTAATTTGTGCAATTTTAATAATGTATTTTTTTATTTTATTAATTTATTTTTTTTAAATAATTTGGTTTGTTTAATTTCTATATAATTTAGTTTTAAGAAAAAATAAAATAACTTAAAAATTACGAAACACAATGTTTAAAAATAATAATAATAATAAGCAGAGGCTAAAAATCTCACACTCCCCTAATCCCGAATGCCTTTCCTTTTTCAATATATTAAAAGTTTAAAACATGAAGCAAAAAACAAACCAAGACCACCCCACCCCATTAGTTTCGTTTAATTTCTTTCTCAAATTTTATGAATTAAGTTTTATTTTATTAATTCAATGGTTTAGTTTTAATCTAAAAGATTTTTAACTTTGAATAATTCATTTTTTTACTTTTATATAATTTAATTTTAAAACTTTAATAACTTTAGTTTTTTTAATTAGTAATTTAATTTATATTATAACTTTTTTTCTAAATAGTTCTTTTACATAAATGTGCATAATTTTCATTTCAGGTAATATTTTTTTGTATTTTTATAGGCATTGGAAAACTACTACTCTCTACATCGTGGGTTAGGCAACTTCTCCCCATCTCACCATAAATGCTAGTTATATTAATTTGTATTTGAACTTTGCATTTTTTCTTATAATTTGTACTACTAACACTCTAATTATAGTGATTTTCATAAGTTGAAGACCTATTTTTGAAACTACTAATATATTATGTTGCAAGTCTATTTGCCCAAAACTTATCTTTTCAAACTTTTTCTTATATATTTGTTTTAATAAGGGGAAATCAGTTGTTTTTTGGTATGTCTTGTTTAGTTTATGTTTTAATTCGTTTATGGCTAGGAATGTATATGTTATGTTCTTGTGTTGTGAGGAAAACTTGAGGATCAAAAACACCCTCCCCACTTGTGTCACCCAAGGGAAAACTTGTTGAAACATAAATTTTTGGGACCCTATGGACTACTCTTGCACTTCTAGGGTTTTTCACCTAAAAGGAGAGAGATAGGGCCAAAAATGCTAATGATTCACTCAAATCAGGATGCATGCAATGTTGTTTAATGTAAATGAATTTAACTAAAGGCAATTGACTAATCTATATGACTAAAAATGAATGCAAAATTGCAATTACAACTATGTTTGAAAACAAATTGTGATATGCAAACAATTGTGTAAATGGAGAAATAATGCAAAATAGAAAGTACAAGGATGAATCTGAGTGCACTTGGGTGAATTATGATGATTTTGGAGTGTTTTGAATGCTGGTGGAAATTATTGAATTTTCACAATGGGACTCATTCGCCCAGGGTGGCGAATCAGTCCTCCTCCTAGTGAAAAACTATTGGGAGCTAGTTTCTGTCTGGCGAGATCCAGAATCTGACAAAATTTAGATTTTCAGTCCTAAGGTAGGACTCATTCACCATAGGTGGCGAATCAGTCCTCTCCTAATTTTCTAAAAAATCAAGAGACAACTCTGCAACACCAGATCTAGAAAAGTCTGCTTGTCAGGTTGCTGAAGTCAGGTCTGCAGAAAATTGACAAATAACTCTCTCCAAGCTTGAATTTGACTTAAGTTGACTTGAAGCGCCTAGTTGACTTGGAAATCAATCTTCAACACCTAATAACCTGTCAAATCTGCATACAAAGAGCTGCAAACAAACATGCAATAGGGGAAAAATGATTGAGGGTTAGTGAATAGGGGTTTTCCTTGGTCAAACCCCACTTTTGGTAATTAAACCCTTGAAAAGATAATGAAATGAAAGAGAAAGATAAACTAATAACATGTGAGTGCTATCAACTTACCTAACCCTTGATGATGCAAGTCTGAAGTAATGTCAATGGTTGCTTCAAAGTGCTTGAATAATGCTTGAATTGTTGATGTAAAATGCTTGAGAATGCTTGAATATGATATGTGAATGTTGGAGGATGTAAAATGAGATGAAAAACACTTATTTATACAATTGTGGCTATGCCTTAGTATCCATTCATACCTCATCACGGGCCGACAACAAATTGTTTTGAATAAAAATCTTGAAAAATTTGAAATATTTTGGTGGGGCCAAGGGGACTCATTTACGCCACCCATGGTGAATGGGTCCCACCTAGAACTTCCTAAAAACATGTGTCAAGAAAAATGTTGTATTTGATGTTATTTTTTCATGATAACATTCCTTAAATACACCTAATTATAACTTATGAGGGCATAAAAAGAGACCAAATAAATCCTTGGGGCGGGTGTAAATAGTGAAAATATGCCACAAGGCGTGAAATATTGTTACAAGACTTTGCAACACTTCAAAATAGGGCTTGTTTAGTGATGAAAAGGTGATTTTTTAGGTAAATTGCAATAAATAGAGTCTAGAAGAATGTAGAAATGTCTTACAACACTTCACAACACCTTCACAAGATGTTGTTCTTGAAGGTTTAGTACCTAAATAAGAATGTTCAAGCCATGTTGCAACATAAAATCAAAGCAAAATGGTTCCAACACCATGAGACAAGACCTAAAAGGCCATGAAATGACAAGGGGAAGTTTTTCTATGGAACATTTAGTCCACACTTTGAGTGAGAGGGATGAACTGTTGTTTCAAACTCACACTAAAGTAGCCACCATAATTTATCAAGGGAAGGGTTCAAATGCACTTACATTAGCAATATGGAATGCAATGATCAAGAGGGATGATCAAGCCCCCAGGATGAATATCCCAAGGAAAACTGAACATAAGAACAAAGGAACACAAGTGTTGAAAAGAATTGAGTGAAGCTTCGATCATCAATCCAACTAGTTGTGAAAAGAGATCTAGGGTGATTGTTTTGAAAAAAGTGTGTACTCACTCTGGGGCCATGGAACTTCGGGTTATGCAGGGTGAGAAATCCCAACTGTATACTCACTCTGGGGCCATGGAACTAGTTGTTTGCGGGGTGAGAAAGCCCAAAAAGGTAAGATACATACGCTAGTTGGTATGCACTGAAAAACACAAAAGTGGGTATGGGGAAAATTGGGTATGGGGAAAAGTCATGCTGCTAGGTGAGCTTCCTGCTCAACCATGTCAAAGTTATACCCGTTGATAACTTTAACAAGGTGACACAAAGAAAAAGAAATTTTTATGAACAAAAAGACAAAGGTACCATAGTCATGCAAGTTGCGTTATGCAAGGTGGAAAAAGGAATGAAAAATGTTAAATATAAAAATGCAAAACATAAAAATATGTTCAAAAGAGTCTTGTTTAGTTTATGCAAGGTTAGTCACTTAGGGAACATTGTGTCTAATGTCTCCAAGAGAGGACCAATCAAAGAATAGTATATTCACAACTTAGGGGATGCAGTGCATCACATCAAACCACCAAGAGGAATTTAATATGCTAATATAGATCACACTTATGAAGGACATCACACCCAATGTCATCCACAAAGTGACAAATGCATCATATAAATGACAAGGCTACACTAGGAACCAAGAATGCAAATGAAATAGGTAATGTATGCCCCACTTTTAAAAGGAATTTCTACACATTTTCTATGAGAAATTACTTTAAAGTAGAAAAGAAAAATCCAAAGAAAAGACATGAGATCAACTTGGGAAGCCCTACAGTGAGTCATATGTTTCAAAGTTAGGTTGCGTCATGTCAAGAAATATGAAAATCAAAAGAAAAGGAGGTTGCCCCCTAGAAAAGAAAGCACACCAAACACATAAGGGATCTATGGATTTGGGGTCAGTATGTTCTTTTTCTACAATGTGTTGATGAAAGAGCTTGAAACTGTCATCATTCCCCAAAGCACATAGAATTGGAAGAATGACACAAAGAGAGAAAAAATAAAGGAAAAAGAAAGGTCATTTTGGGTCAACATGGAAGAGACATTGCGGTCTCGATGCCTTGCATCATCCCCAAAAGGAAAAAACAAGCAAAATGAAAATGAAAAGGTGAAAGAAAATGAAAAATATTTTGGGTCAACATGAATGAGACATTTCATTCTCAATGCCTTGTGTCATCCCCAAAAGGAAGAACATAAGAAAATAAATAAAATGAAAAGAAAAGAAACCTTGTGGGTCAACATGGAAGAGACTTAGGGTGTCTCTATGCTTTACGTCATCCCCAAAAGGAGAACACAAAACAAAAGAGAGAAAAAAGACAAGGACCTTGCTTTTGGGTCAGCGTGGAAGAGACATGGGGTGTCTCTATGCTTTCGTCATCCCCAAAGGAGAAAACAAAATAAAAAGAGAAAAAAATACAAAGGACCTTTTAGGTCAACATGGAAAAATAGGGTGTCTCTATGCTTTCATCCCAAAAGGAAAACACAAAACAAAAAGTGAAAAAGATAATGTATGACATATAGAAGAAGAGAGATGCGAATAGAAGAAGTGTACAAAGAGAGGGAAACATCAAACACACGATATGGGGGAACACGATACACACATAAAAAGAAAAGGAAAAAGGGAAAAGCAAAAAGGCTAGTTAGGCAAATGCAAATCAACCATCTAACAGGTCATTTGCCTCCCAATCATGTTTAGTGTAATGCGAGAGTGGTTGATTGTCCAAAGGAATAATTGCAAGTGTCGAACCAAGAGTCATACCAGGTTCTTCACTTGGTGGCGAGGATGTATCATTTAAGCTCATTGTAGATGAAAATAAAGAATTTAAATCATTATGCACTTCTTCATCTATTTTGGCAATCTCTGCATCGTCATCACCATCATCATTATCATCATCAAGATTAAAGAAAATAGGAAAATAGGAGGACAAAGGGTGATTTCTAAAGATGGATGTATCAAAAGCTGAGGTTGTTGGATTGGTTCAATTTTCTATGATTTTTGCACAGGACTATCTTGTGGTAGGTCAGGAGAAGGAGGGTGGTCATCTATGACTTCTATTAAAGGTAAAGGCTGATTTTCTTTATCTTCTTCTATGCGAGATTGATGAGAAAGGATACGACAATGACGCCTACATTCCCTAGCACCGCGGTTCTGTTTATTTTTTTTTTGGAGTTGTGGAGGTGTAAGAGTGGATTGATTCATCATAGGTTCTTCTGCTTCTGAAGGGGGAAGAACAAAAGAAACTGAAGAGGATGGATCAACCACTTTCTCTTTAGCTTTATACACTTGTTTAAGGCAAGGAGGTTGAGTAGGGTTTGTTTCATGTTCCCTTGGTCATTTAAATGATGGAAGTGAAATGTTGAGGGGTGTTTTTTTAGGAGGTTTGATGGTGTGCTCAATGTCAGACTCAAGTTGAAGCATGGTTTCATCTATGATAGGAGGTGCAGAAGTGGACGGGAATGAGTTACGAAGAGATAATTCGGCTATCATTTTGGCTTTAAAATTTTCATAAGCTATGAAAAATAAATCCTTGCAAGGGGTGATAGGTTTCATGGGTTCAGGCCAAAAGGCTTCTAATGAGAAGTTACCTATGGAAGATAAAGGATTAAATCCACTATGGTGTATGGTGACTATCACATTGTCATGTGAAAACTTCAAACACTTATGAACAACTGATGGCACCGCTTTCATTGAGCGGAGCCAAGGGAGGCCTAGCCACAAATGAAATTGGTCAGATTGTGGAATAATTGAAAATGTTACCTCCAAAGCTTTAGGTCCTATTTGTAAAGGTAGCACGATCGATCCAATCGTAGGGCAGGCAAAACCAATATGTGTTTTAATCCATGCAGTGGGTTTATTATAATCATCTTGATATAGCTCATATAATACCATAAACTCCTCTGTGAGCACATTCTCACCACAAGCAGAATTTATTAATATCCCATTAGTGGGCTTATTATAGATTCTGTCAGCTATGTAGAGAGGACCATCAGGAAGCTTTTGTAGTATATCTTTAGCAGAAAAAGTAATATCAAGCGATTTAGTGGTTTGGCCCTTATGAAGGAGAACATCTATCATAGCCACAAATTTATCTATAGTACTAACTTGGGTAACAATAGTAGGAGTTGTATCATGTTCACTATTTTTATCTGTAGACATCCAAATTTGACCACTTCCATATGGTCAAACTCGTTTCCTTACTCATCCCTTTACTCGCCTATTTCATTATCTTTTCCAATATTATTTAAATCATTCATTTAATTAATATTTCATCATTTTTATAAGGTTTATAAAGTATTTAATTTAATAATTAAATACTTTTACCTTTTATTTCTTTCCTCTCTAAATTAAATAAATACATCACTTTATTTAATTTAGTCATGAGACCTCTTTGAATTTAAGCCAATTTTTAATTCTTCTTTTTCTCTCTCATTGTCACATCCTCCATAACCCTCTTCTAATCATAATTAGTTTAATTAATTTATGATTAGGATGTGCACATGCTTAATCCTTGATTAGGATGTGTCACATCCTCCAAATTTTTCAAATTGGTCTCTAATTCCTCTTAGCCACCTAACCCTCTTCTAATCATAATTAATTTAATTAATTTATGGCTAGGATGTGTCACATCCTCCAACATTTTCCACTTGCTTCTAATCTTTAGTTAATCCTCTTAATCATGTGTTTGCACAACCTTAATCAAAGTCATTAGCCACTTTTAACATGCCTTTTTTGGTCAACCTTTTCATTTTCCTTTCTTGGTATTGACTCTCTTTCCCATGTGAATTTTAAATTCACATTTATTCCTCCTAGAATCTCCTCTTCCCATGCATCTTCTAGAATCTTTTGACTTGTCACATCAAGTCACATGGGGACAAAGGCTTCCCTTGTAAAACCCCATCCCACAACCTAGAGGACAATGCAACACTGCAGAAGCACAACTAATTTTTTTTTTTAAAAAAAGAGTAACAATGACGAGTGAAGTAAACTACTCTAACACATACATCCTCTAGGCCACGCAACATGTCAACATGTGAAATTCCAAACTTACAAATTATTCTAAAAAATAGTACATGGAATTAACTCATGATAACAACATACAACAAAGCAGTAATCTATTGCAAATTAAGTCTAACACATAGAAATGTAATGAGCATATTTCCACAGATACAACACCATATAAACCAAATATAACCCATTTAATCCAACGATAAATAAATCATACTTAATGTTACAATTACATCACCAGGGTTCTCGATAGAAATGAGGATTACAATTACATAGTGTCCACAGTTACAATGAGAAAGAGAAGTACAAATCCATAGAACCACACGAGCTCCTCGAACAAGAAGATCCCACCATCACGATTAGGATGAGAACTCAATAGTGTAAGGAGCACACCACCTAGCCATATGGTACCCGTAGGCCCAACCCTCGTGCTAGGAGATAGTAATAGGTAACCAAGACAACCAACTACAAAAAGTACAAAACCACACTGTACCAGTAAATACAAACACAGGGTTACATTGCTTCCAAAATCACAGAATCAAGAACAACCACTGTACAAAAGAAACGACTACTGTCATAGGAGGAGTGTCATCACAAAGGCTGCATTGGTTATCCTAAGGAGATCTTCCTAGGTCCCAGCCCCCATCTTGGGTTATCTTGGTAACCTCTTACGAACTCCGGCCCCACATGCACACCAGTGCAGAATCAATTATCTTTCGAGAGGACAAGATAATGATCTTTCCATTCTAGGCCTTCCCGACTCATCTCAAGTCTAACACAAGCCCTTAAGCCAATGAGCGAGGCTAATTATCAAGTTAAATATGTTAACTACCCATTCCCCTAAAGTAGGTTATTTAATTTCCACTGATTGCACTGACTTCCACACGAGTTATCCTAGGACCACTTTGTGTCCCAACCCTCGTTGAAAGCCACTCCCCTATCGACCAAAATAACTCATTCTACACCCAAGGGTAGACAGTGCACAAACTAATAATAACACAACACAAGAGATAACACATCCCTACAGATGTCCAATATTGAATCCAACTACATGCACTACCCAAGGAAATCTCAAGGTGACTAACAAAAATAACAACCCTGTCACAATTATAATCTGGAAGACTTATATTTTCTCTACAACAAATATTCCCCACCGTGCCCAATTACATAACACTAGAAATTAAAATAAACAATCTCAGGTAATTAAAAGCACTACTATTCGGATTTCCTAAATCCAAAACAATCAATATCGCATATCTAAAATACACCATTTAAACATAATTCCTATTTATAGGTCAACAATGAATTTAAACTAAATGATTACTTTCAGTTCACAACTACTCATAAGATTAACTCAAATTCATCAATAAAATAATCAATCACTTTAATTTAATTAATCATGCTTTTCAAATAATCATTGTATTACTCACACATTAAATAAATATATTTAATATGTATATATATAATTAAATATAATTATATATATCTACATATTAATATATTATTTAATTATAAAATTAATTATACTTTTCCCAAATTCCATTTTAAAATAATTACAATACAATTTCCAAATATATATATATATATATATATATACAATATACACATAACATATAAAATACATATTATAAATAATATGTATATTATATATTATATGTATAACATATATACATACATAAATATATAATATATATTAAAATAAACATAAGAACCATTTGTACCAAAATCACAGTGTACAAACTGCACCAAGCTCAGACTGCCGCACACAGCCTTGCATGGAGGTGACAGCACCGCCTATGACAGCGCCTTCCCCACACATGTGTGGAGGGCGCTGCCACAACAGGCCCATCCCCACCACTAAAGGGAGGTGGCAATGGGGTTAAATTCCCCAGCGCCTTCTACAAATAACTTAAATTTATAAAATTTCCTCAAGTTGTTTAAATTCATCGTACAACGATTCTTTATAATTTCGTTTCAAATAAAATTCTTGTTCCAAAAGAAATGTTGCCTGGAGAATTGTTGTCAAGCTTCTCTGTAACTTCAAATTACCAATGTTGCCAAAGCTTCCTCTAGTAAAATTGCCTCTTTCCAGAAAACACACAATACCACAGCCAAGAATTCTAAAACAAGATTCTAAAATAAAATCCTCAGAGAGATCCCCAATTTCCTCACCAATATTTCAACCAAAAAACCAAAACTCTCCCATGAAACAACTTTCTTTCCTTTTCCCCAATCTTTTTCCTTCAAGAATAAATTTTCAACAACTAGATAACAAATTTCTAACTCACAGTTATCACCACAAAATATCTTTTCCCTCAACCACCACAGATATTTTCCAACCACATGCATTTAAAATTAACAATTTATATATTTCAACAAATTGAAATAATCTTATTTATTTAATTCCCATTAATTAAATAATTAAAATTACTTAATAACATAACTAAATTAAATTTATTTATTTATTTATTCTAAATTTTTCACATCAATAATACCATAAATTAAATACTTAATCAAACACACATTTTAATCTACAAAATTAAACTTGCACAATAATAAAATACCAAGAACAACAAGGGTAAGGAATACAACCAAGAATCAAACTAATGACACATTGTACTAGGGTAAAGGTATGACCAGGTAGCCCATTACTATCTCCCAATCATTACTGTTGAGTAGTGGACACACTCATACCTATGAAACCAGGTGAAGTCATTGTCCTGTACCTGCAAACCTACAACACAAGCAAGAGTCATACATGTATACAAATAGTAATTCATACACACCGTGAAGAGAGAATCGTGGAAATCACAGGGCACTCACAAGCGAGTGATGCAATACCTTTCTCTTCACCAATACAATGTCACATCAACTGATGAGATAATAGATCAATTAAACAACAATAAGCATATATAGCAATGTCATCACAACTACACATCTATGCAATCATAAAGCATATTAAACATAATCACCATGCATATAATGTATCATCACATCCATATAGTCTATCGTCACTCCACTATTAGCGATAGAACAACCATAACATAAAATAAGGTCTAACAAAGTATCTGAGCTATCAAGAAAAACATAACAAAACGGAGGGGTGTCACATCCCTTTTTGGAACCTTGTCTTGTCCATGAGATTCTTGCAAGCATGTGAATTTTTAATTCACATTTACTTCTCCAACTACTTTCCCTTTTCCCATGGAGATTTTTGAGGAATTCTAAAATTCCTCAAAAGTCACTTTCATTCCCACTTGGAAACAAGAAGTTCCTTTTTGAGGAAATCTTCTCATCCCCCAAGGTACTTGCAAAGTACTTGTCCTTCTTACACCTCATGTACCCTCCTTCCCCCTCATTTACACATCACCATTCCTAAGCCATCTCACATTCCACATGTCAAGATGTGAGGGTTTGTGAGTCCTCAAATCACTATAGCCCTTCATCTTGACCTTGTTGGATGAATCTCAACCATTGAATTCTCTAGAGAATTCAACTTCCTCTATAAATACCCTCCCTCTTTTCTCTCGTTTAGTAACTTTGCATTCCATAGCCAAACTCTTGCAAATTTTTCATTTGAGCCACACTTAGCTAATTTTTGCATTTGGCTCTCACCATTGCACTTGCATCCATTTTCATCCACTTCTCATCCATTTCTCATCCATCTTGCATTTCATATCAACATCTTTTTCCATCCAAGGAGCATACACAAAATCAACCATCAAGGGCCAACCAAAGGATCAATTCGAGACAAGGTATAATCAGCTTCTTTTTGTTATCTCATTTTGTTTTGAATCTAAATAGGCTAATCTTGAGGTGTTAGGTGATTTTATTGTTTTTGTACATTTCTTGTTGTTCATTTCTAGAATAGTATTTTTTCCTGGTCACAGTATCAACAATCATTACATCAGGGTTTGAAGGTTCACTAGCCTTGACAAATGAGATAGTATGTTTAGGCATAGGATTGGTGAAAATTTGTAAATTTTGGTTAGGGGCTGCAACAAACTTATTGCCTTGATCATTAACACCCTCAATGGACAAATGGCCTAACTCAATGAGGTCTTGAACTAAATGTTTTAGACGCTTACAATGTTCAGTGTCATATCCATTTTGGTGATGACAGTGACAATAAGTGTTAGGCCTGAAATTGGGTGGTAATAGTTGGTTTGGATCAAGTGGTCTAACAGGAAGCAAAGTGAGCATGCATTTTTGAATTAACTGGTTTATTTTATTATGGAGAGTATTAGGTAAAGGAGTGAAGTGTCTCTTCGGATCCCCATAATGATAAGGCATGGCTGCCTTAACAGTGGCCATTGAATTTTGAACTTGTTGGGTTGGTGGTGATTGTGGTTAAGGAGGTGGATTAAATTGAAAAAATCCTCTATTAGGTTTATGGAAGTTTTGTGTGTTATTTTGGTTTTTATTGGCGTGTTCCAGTTTGTCAACTCGACTAGAAGTGGATTTTGAATCACGACTTGAAACCAAATTTTGGTATTCACATAGGGTTGTACATAAATGCATGAATGAAGGGAATTTCATCATGGTGAGTTTATCCTGAAGGGTGGTGTGCAAGTTTTCGATAAAATTTTTTTGTAGATGTGCATCTAGAATCTTGACATCAATTTGAGCATATAAGGATTGGTAATGTGAGATGAAATCTGTCACTTTTTCATCTGTATTTTGTCTACATCTCATAAGGTCTGCCATTGTCTTTTTATATGTCATATGAACTTGGAAGTTACTAATGAAAGCATCCACCAATTCATTAAATGAATGGATGGAATGATTGGGAAAGTTGAAAAACCACTCTAATGCAGTATCTTTCAAGGTCCTTGGAAATTTTTTTGCTAAATGTTTATCATCAAGGACAAAGTCATTACACAAAGCTGTATAAGCATTAATATGGTTGATAGGATCTCCTTTTCCTCTGTATTTCTCAAACCGAGGTATTTCTATCCCTTGTGGCATTATGGTACATAATATTTCTAAGGATAAGGGGTTGTTGCGGACATGATATGTGGTTGGAGCGGTTTGACCTTGACTAATGGTGGAAAGTTGATGTTGCATAGATGAAACAGTGGTAAGGAGTGTGTAAGAAGGGGATCGGGGTATGTGGGTTGAGGTGGAAGGGAAAATGGTGATGGAGTGTAAGTGATGTTAGGGGGAGTGAAAATAATTCTAAGGGGTGTGAAAGTGGTGGAAGGGACTTGTGATGCCACAAAAGAAGTAGGAATGCTAGTGGAAATTGGGAAAGAAGTAGCCTAAGGCATAGTTGTATGGAATTGCAGACTGGTATAAGTTGATATGGATGTTATGGTTGAAAGGGGAGGAACTTGAGGTGCTCCTTGGTTTACAATAATGTTTGTGGATTGGGTATTTGAAGAGGCATGTTTATTTTAAATCTCAGCAATTTTCTTCATCATTTGCAAGCCATCATCACTTTCAATCAAATGATGAATATTTTCAATGGCGGGTATGGAAGTTGTGGAAATGTTTTCAAGTCACAAGTCTTGTTGTAAATGTGCAAAGTCCTCATGAATATTAATGACCTTTTCTTGTGGGAGGGAATTGTTTTGTCAACATTCATTAGATGGAAAGGTGAAGGAATGGAAGTGGTATTTTCAAGGCCCAATGCATTGTTTTCCATACTAGGAGTAGGAGCTCGTGAGATCCCAAGGTCCACAATGAAAGTGCTATCATGGGAAGCCATGAGTCTAGAACTTCTTCTCACTAAAGTATTATCAACAGGGCACCAAACACTCATACAAGTACCACAAAGGAAGGGTGAATGAAAATATAAGCTAATCTAAGAGCTCTAAAATGAAAATAATAAAGATTCTGCTAACTATAACAAAGATCCAACTACAAGAAATAGAAATGCAAACAAATGCCAGAAAAATGCCAAAAATGTTGTCTAAAAAGTGTAGAGGGACCAATTCGCCCTAGGTGGAAAATGAGTCCCAGTATGAAGTTTTTAGTGTTTTTCAAAATATTAAAGATGATTTAAATGCTCTATAGAATGCAATTACAAATGCAGAATGCATATTTTGACTTTTTTCAATGAGATGTAATGCAAGAAATGAAATCTAAATGAAGTTTTCACTAATGCAAAATGAAAAGTCCTAGAATGCAAGAACAAATCAGTGTCCTGATTGAATGCTAATGCAAATGGAAACTTAAGATGAAATTATGTGAATGTAATTAGAAATTAAAAGTGTTCAAAAGTCAGGTTCACCAAAATGAAACAGATTTTTGGGACCCTATGGACTACTCTTGCACTTCTAGGGTTTTTCACCTAAAAGGAGAGAGATAGGGCCAAAAATGCTAATGATTCACTCAAATCGGGATGTATGCAATGTTGTTTAATGTAAATAAATTTAACTAAAGTCAATTGACTAATCTATATGACTAAAAATGAATGCAAAAGTGCAATTACAACTATGTTTGAAAACACATTGTGATACACAAATAACTATGTAAATGAAGAAATAATGCAAAATAGAAAGTACAAGGATGAATATAAGTGCACCTAGGTGAATTGTGATGATTCTAGAGTATTCTAAATGATGATGGAAATTACTGAATTTTC
>VDFB02255840.1:0-33760 GCA_007258455.2 Sequoia sempervirens
ATTGCTTACAAATGTTAGTATATTATATATTCCAAATGGTGCATGTTTATGTGGTTGGACTAATCATTGGTGTTGATCAATTAGCATATTTTGTGATTAGGTCTAATTCTTGTCTAACCTAATGCTTGGTGTACATTGTGGTGATTAAATATGTATTGTGAATGATAGTGAGACCTATTTTAGGTCCATGCTTACCTAAATCAAGTGTTTCACATTTGGTTTAAGTGTGAAAATGTTTTTGGTACAAGTGTGGAGTCGACAAGGCAATTTTAATTTAATTTAGGGCTACATCTAATTAGTTCGACTTAATTGATGTATGCATATGTATTGGATATATATGTAAGACATTTTTGAGGTTGTAGGTGTGGAAAATATGTGAGATGAGACGCAAGCATGCAAATTTTTATGTATATGATCTAAACAACAGTAGATATATTGTGAATGTTGAGCGACTACAAAGCAGAGCAGTGTTTTGTATTATGTATCTGATAAAGTGCATAGTGTCGGTATATTGAGCTTCAAAGGAACTAAATTCAACATAAGGAAGGTGCATTTCGTATCAGTTCACATCTTGGTTTTTAACCATTCTTGTCTTGTATCTATCTTTCTTTTTGTGGCTGTGAGCCCTATTGGATAGTGTGTCCTAGCATTGAGCCTTTGTAATATCTTATAACCGGTTATAATATATTGTGAGCTAATCCTCACCGCGTTTTTTCCCTTTTTTGGTTTTCCATGTAAAAATATTGGTGTTCATGTGTCATGTGATCTTGTGATCATTTCATGCTTTCATTCATTATTTATGTTGGATGTATTTTGTTAATTGGATGGATTATGATCAAATGATTTAATGGAATATTGATTCACCCCCCCTCTCAATATTCTGGGTGTTCAAAAATTAGTATTAGAGCAAGGTTCCTTATAAGAATCCTAACAGCTTGAGAAAGATCTTGGAGGTTGAACACATGGATAATAGAAAGTATCCTACTCCTCTAAAAGAAATTTCTATAATTGAATACATAGAAGATGGTTGCATGATTGACAAGGAAGAACTTAAAGTTGCTCTTGAAGATCTTGATAACATTGAAGGAAAAAACAAAGATTTGAAGGAAAGTATCAAGGAGGCAAATGAACAAGAAATTCAGAGAAAGACATAGGGAAGTAAATGAACAATTGAGGCAAGAAAATGAAGCCATCATCAGACTAAAATGACAAGTGGAAGAAAAGAAAAGAGCAAAGGATTGTCTGAATGCAATGGTAAAAATCAAGACTGATGAATGCACAAGACTTGAAAAAGAAGTGGTAAATATGAGCTTAGATTTGGAAAAAGTAAGAGTTCACAAGGAAAAATTCAAAACAAGTTCTATAGTACTCGATGAACTAATTGCAGGGGAGAAACCATCTAAAAATAAAGGAGGTTTGGGACTTGAAGAAGGAGAAAGTTCAAAGGATAACCAAACACCAAACAAGGTTGACAACCAAGAGAAGAATCAAGGCAATGAGAAGAAAAAAAATTAGGAATCAAAGAAGCAATGCTAGAAGACCCCCTATTAGACAAAAAAATGCTCAAAGATACCAATATTTTAATGGTATGTGTTTTTCATGCAATTGGAACATAGAATTTTGTCTCCACTAGGGTTTAGGACCTAGGGCAACAATCTTCTATACTTCACATTCAAGGATGACCCTAGAGATCTCACTCCAAGAGTGGAATAGAGGTAAGAGATTTGAAAATAGGGTATCCTAGGGTATGATTTCATATTACAAGAGGGGTTCACCACCAAGTTTAAACTTGGAAAAGTTAATGACATGCAAGATGAAATGTAAAACCTAGTTTGATGCAAAATTGAACTAAATGACTTGAAAATGCAAGAAGAATAAAATAGAAAGCTACATAATAGAATGTGTGCACCTAGAAACTTGTTGGAGATGGAATGGAGCTCTAAAATCTTGAAAAACCTAATTTTCTAGCCTAGTGGGACTCATTCTCCATTTTGGGTGAATTAGTCCCAGATCTGGTTCTCTACACAGGATCAAGTTTCAGCCAAATGGGTATCCAAATATGCAAAAATCTCTGAAAAATCCTATAGTGGGACTCATTTTCCACTCTTCGCGAATGAGTCTCGCTTAGATTTTCTGGAAATTCAAAGTCTGGATTTGCTCTTCTTAGTCTGCTCAATCTGTTCCTCTAGGTTCCCAAATCTGAAACTCTAATTTTGGGGCTGTAGATGGCCTTGCAAATGGGGAGACAACTCCAACAAATTTGTAACCTAATATTCAATGATCTCCAAGTCCTCAAAGCACCTAGTCTGCAATCACACAAAGAAAGAGAGAGAAAATGTTGATTGCTAGGGAATGGGGTTTGCCTCGGTCAAACCCCGTTTAGGTAATTAAACCAAATGATGAAACAATGAAACAAGGACATGAAACATGAAACATGAAACATAAGATATGAAACATGAACAATGATACCTTGAATAATGCCTTGTGAATGTTGTCTTGTAAATCTGCAACTTAACATGAAATGGCCATGAAGGATGTAGATCTTGATCTTTGACAATAGGAATGGAACAATGCTTGACTATGGATCTTCAATGCTACATCACAATACTAGCTCAATAACATGCTTGATATGCTTGACATTATGATGAATCTTGAATCGCTACAACAATTAATGATGAAATCTTCCCTTGAATGCCCTAGAAATGATCTTGTGAAGTCTTGAAATGCCTAACCTTTGAGTGCTTGACTTGATAATATGAATTCATAATGAAATAATGATTTGAGAGCTTTTTAATATAGGCAATCCACCTAATAACCCATGTATTTGATCCCAAAGGCCAACATAGGAGAAATTTGAATTGAAAGCCCACTTTTCCCACTCAAAGCCTTAAAAATAGGTCAAATGGGACTCATTCACCATCCTCGGTGAATGAGTCCCACTTGGATGGGACTCATTTACCCAAGATGGTGAATGGGTCCCACAGGGGCTATTTTTTATGCTAAAGTGTTGGGGAGTGAAGAATTTAAGTATTTATGTTGATCTTGTTGGGTTTTTGATCAAAATATGCCTTGGGATGCACAATATGGGGTCATAAGGGCCTATTAAAAGGTCATAAATGCAAGGGGGACCAAAATCCAATGTGAAAGTGTAAATAAATACATTTTACAACATTAAATTAAGGAAAAATTGAGTCTATTTAGCTTAGAAGGGCCCTAAATCCCATGTGAATGTGTAAAACACATTACAACACTAGATTAGGTCCACTTAATTTACAAGCTCCTTAAATTTAATGTGAAGATGCAAATAAATATATTTTACAAAATTAAATTAGGGCAGAGCTAGGTTTATTTAGCTTAAAAGGGCCCTAGACCTAACGTGGATGTGTAAAACACATCACAACACTAGATCAATGCAATATCAAGTCCAGTTTATCATTAATTATTCCCAAATAAGCAAGGGAAAGGTGTAATTTTTTTGTTGTTACAATAATAAATTTATACATGAGGCAATAGAATGTAGAAGTAGAATGAATCAAAATGTTGGATCCTTCTCTGGACAATGTTTTGCATGCAAGAAATTTAGAAATAGAGCTATTGAGTGTAGAAATAAGAGGATGAATAGATATATTGCTGGTAGAATGGTTCAATATTTCAATGGTTACTGCTATACATGCAATGTATTTGGAAACAAAGCTAACCAATGTAGATCTAGATTGAATAGAGGTTAGTTTGGTCAGAAAAATGTTGTATGTTACAATTGCAATAAACTTGGACACATTTCAAAATTTTGTAGAAGTAAGAATGGAAGAAAGACTAATTTGACAAAGAGAAATGAACCTATGAAGAAAATTGATCCTACTAAAGGAAAGAAGGAAATGGAGAAGACTTGGAGAAAGAAAGAGGAACCTGAGAACAAAGAAGATTTAGGAACTACAAATGAATCTGTACCTCCCTCTGGTGCATATAATTCCCTTGAAAATTAAACATAGGCATGGGCTTAGGGGGAGCAATAATAAAATAATCAAACAATCCCCTGGAAATATGAGGTGTCAAGGAGTGACACGAAGATATATGGCATAAAATGACATGCTTAAGATTTTGGAGAAGAAACCGGTAGAAAATATGCAAATCTGAAGAAATGCAGAGTGTTTTAGGGTTTACTATTTATCAAAGAAGGGTTTTATCAACTTTATGGAATTTGAAGCATTTAATGCAGAACTAGGGAAAATCAGAAAGGTTTAAAGTGAGTTTCTAAGTCAATTTCAATCACCTTTTCACATTTGAAGAAAGTTGAGCGAGTTGAAGGAGATTCAAAGGAAATTCAAATCAAAGTTGGTGCATAATACTCAAACCCTCGATCCTATTGTGCACATAAAAGGTATTTACAACTTACTATGCTTTGTGGGTTTAAAATAGAATTCTTTTCTTAAGCATTTGAGCTAGAATCAAGGTTAAAATGGCTACCCCAACCATTATTAACATTAGTAAGATGCCTAGAAAAAAATTTAAGAGGTATCCAATGAAAATATTTGACAATGATCCCATTGGCACTTTCTCAAGCATTCCATATAGGGTTTTTCCTACAAAAGGTACTAGGGCATACATACATGGGAAATTGGAAGAATATAATCACCCGAGAATCACAAAACTTTGGACCAATGAGCTTATTGGAGAGTCACCTAGTAAAGCTAGAATATGTTAACCTAGTGCGGAAAAAGCTAGATGTTTGGAACCAGTTTCCTAATTAAAGTATTGATGTTGATGCCAAGTATGCGAGGCTAGCATAGAGTAGACTACATGACAAATTCCTATGGACTGACATGCCCAGACTAATAACTAAGGATGTGATTAAGGATGTTACAGGGTTATGTGATACTTGACCTGTATCAATACTCAAGTCCATGAAGAATGAAGTTGTTATGGAACTTACTAGTGCCACCTATGATAAAAGGTCTTTAACAACCATATCTATCTGGAACCCTACTGTGATATATGCCTCTATGGTGATAGGTCACAAGATCTACTTTATAAATAGGAAAAATTCTATTTCATCCACAACTATCCATGTTTCACATGAAATGGTGGTTAAGGGAAAGGATTTTGACTTGTGTGAGTTGTTCCAATAATAAATTCTTGAGAATCTGAAGTTGATAAGGGAAAACAAGTAGACATTTAAGTTTGGGACTTTAGTTGTATGTTTGTTATTTTACTTCGAGAGAGCTTCTCAAAAGAAAAGATGTTATATGGGATAGAAGAAGACCAGTGACACATCTAATTTAGAATTACATGCACAACTTAGGCAACTTACAGGCTTAGGATGATGCCTTGACTATATTCTTTGCAGTTTTTCAAAAGAATATGCATGAAACGAAGAGAATTCCCCACAAACTTGTGGACAAATATGCAAAGGAAATAACTTTCCTTGTTACAACTGATGAGTGTATTATTGAGGCTGTTGAACCAAGAATGGTATGGATTGCACCTCTTGGCTATGAAGTTTCTAAAAATGAGGTTGACGGATATGTGGACATGTTGCTTAAAAATCCTAAGGACCCCTCATGAGCAAGACATGGGACATGTGAAGAAAAATCATTAGAAGTTCACATGAAACTAAAGAAACCTGAGATGAAAAGAAAAGCAAGGAAAATTGTAGAGGAATGGGAAAGAAAGAAAGGTTATATAGAAGAAAAAATTAAGGAGGCTAGAGCAAGAGAAGCCAACATGGCAAGTGAGACCTTCAGACCTAGGAGATCTAGAAGAATAGCTTCGACCCTTGCCTCTGCACTACCTAAGTCCTTTAGAGTTGTTGCAACTATCACTGATAAAGGAAAGAAGGTGGAGCCTAGTGTTGTGGTAATTGAAGAAATCATTGCACCCGCTGGACCTAGCACAAGGACAAGAAAGAGGAAGAATGTTACTCTAATAGCAACCCATGCTACCTCTATAAGGAGAAAGAAACAAAAATCTTTTAGGGAAAGGAACCTAAGTGTAGTTGTTGAAGAAGAAATTGAGCTTGGTTTAGATCATGAAGAACAATTGACAAGAAAGAGAATAAGTAGTGCTACCAGAAGCGGTGAAGGTGCTTCATAAGAGGCAAGCACCAGAGCTAAAAAGCAAAAAATTGATATTGTGGACACTTCAAAAGAAGAAGAAATTGAAAAAGAAAAAGAAGCATTCACTATACACATTCATAAGAAGCATGAGAAGAAGAAAGAAAAGAAGACAAAGGAAGGCCCTTCAAAGCAAAAGAAAAAGGAGAAAAAGACTCCTCCGGTAAGGGCATGCACTCCTATGAAGTTATATGTCTTGGTTAACATGTTAAATTATGACAATATGTTAGAAGCTACAACAAAACTGTATGAAGAAGTTTATGAAACATATAGAAATACAATTATAGAAGCTATCATCAAATACATTATTGTTTAAGAAGTTGACATGAGAAACATAAAGAAAAAGTTTCCTAGATTTGTGTGGGATGCCTTGATATAAAAAAGGCATGAAGTTATTGAAGCAGAGGATAAAATAAAATCTGATGCCTTGGGTAGGAAATTGGGTCCTCATTATCTGAAGATGACAAAGCTACTTTGATAGAAGTATACACTAAGGAATTCAGAGTCAAAAAAAGGGTTACTATTCTTATGGACAAAGAAAAGGATCAAGTGGATAAACTGAAGTAGGAAATAGTGAAGATAGTTAAAGACATTGCTAAGAAATTTGGCATGATAATTGCTTCCACATCTAGTATAGATCAAGAAAAGGAGAATGTTGAGGAAAAGGTTACTAATGCAGAGGAAAATCCTCCTCTTAATTCAAACTTTCCAGTATTCAAAGAGGCCATGGAAGATTTGGAAGTAAATGATCATATAGCAGAAGAAACACCATTGTTTGATGCCACAAAAAATGTTGTGTCCTCTCCTCCATCGGTAATGAACACATGCTTCTCCAAAGACTTCTATTCCTCTGAAAGATATTGACAAGCCTACTGGTGCTAATGATAATAGTGCAGAGCAAGAAAAAAAATGATGCAGATGGTACTGAGGACCACTTTGATCAACAAAATAAAGATGCAAGAAAGAAAACAAAGAAAAACAAAATGAAAAAGTTGAAGAAGAACAAAGAGAAAAAGAAAAGGATAATACTATTAAAGATGATGACAAGAAGATGAAGATAAGAAAAACGAAAAAGTCTCCAGTGAAGAGGAAAAAGCAGAGAATGAAGAAGAGTCCCATGAACCTATCCAAGCTCTCTGGAGAATCTTCCAGTAATCCTCTTAAGCGTCTTTTGTCAAGAAAAATAATATTTCAACTGACAATATCTCCTTAGTTATTATAGCTCCCCATGTATCAAGGAAGTGTGGATCTGGAGAAGATCTCACCAATTCAAAATTTAGAGCTTGGATATGTCTTTCATGCTTTTAGAAGGAAATAAATAATTGAAACTCATCAGAAGGGAACACAACTAATAAATGAAGCTATAAAGACTTTGTAGGATGCCACCCTTGGTACTTCAATTAACAATTCTTTAAATTTTGTAGAAAATCTTAAATTTTTATTTGATTCTCTTAAGGAGTACACCTCCAATTTGAAAGGTCAGATTAAAAATGAGGTGGAAACAAGGGTTGCAGAAAAGAGGCTGCTAGAGTTACAAGAAAGATGTACATCGACACATAATAAAGTGGAGAAATGCATAAAGGAAGTTCAAGAATGTGAAGATGAAGCAAAGACTTTGATTTTGTATAGCATGAAGTGGTTGGATTCCACTCAAGGCATTAAGGACTTAATGTACTCAATTGAGTCACAAATAACCAATGCCTCCAACACCTATGATTTAGCTCAAGATAAGATCACACCACTTGGACTGCCATCTCAAACCTACATAATAGATTCTTCACATTATAAAGGCGTAAATAAGACATCATAAGGTAGTTTGGACAGCCTGGGGACTTACTGAAAACCAAGCATATACCAATGTCAAGTGCCCTAGCTGATGTTGAGAAACTTACAAAGATGAATCCAAATCCCAGTACCCTGGAAGAGGGTGAGGAGAGTATAGTAGAGCTAGAATCATTGTATAGATTGCTTGCAACAACCAAGAAAACTTGGAATGTAGGGAAGTCTGCCAAGTAATTCTCAAGGAGCTTGAAGGTGCTTCCTTCGATTAAATATATTTTCACTTGTATATTCTTTCACTGTTTTAGTATTTCAGTTTCTCATTATACATGCGGATGGTTCAAATTTTTGGGTTAAGTCCCTAAGGGGGAGTCATTACATCCATTTTAGTTATTTCTTTGTACATATGCATCAAGGGGGAGATTACATGTGTGTTATCGACACACCCTTTGTCCTTGATGTCAAAAGGGGAGATGATTGGAGAAGTTTGATGTTTTGAGTTTTTGGGAAGATTCATTTTTGGCACATGTTTCCATCAATAACAAAGGGGGAGATTATAGAAAGAATGAAGAAGGATCCCCTTAATGTGTTGTCATTGGTGTCAACATTGGTTGTTGGTATCTACTCTAATCCGGTGAATAGAATGGAGATATCTTAATCTAGTATTTTGGTTCACATTCACTCATATGATAAGATTTACTCATGGGGTGATAATATGTTTTTCCTAACCATTATATGCATCTATTTTCAAGATTTTAGTTGCTTTGGATGTATAGTTTGAAAGATATAAGTGATAGTAGTTCAACATACAGTCTTTGGTTGTGTATAATGCATTTGGGTATGTGTAATCCTGTTCGCGTTCCTTTGGTGACAAGAATATTTTTTTGAAATTTTGGGAGATTACTTACAAGTGTTAGTACATTATATATTTCAAATGGTGCATGTTTATGTGGTCAAATTGATCATTGGTATTGATTAGTTAGCATATTTTGTGATTAGGTGTAATTCTTGGCCGACCTAATGCTTAGTGTATGTTGTTGTGATTAAATATGTATTGCAGATGATAGTGAGACCTATTTTAGGTCCTTGTCGACCTGAATCAAGTTTTGCATGTTTGGTTTAAGTGTGGAGATGTTTTTAGTACAAGTGTGGAGTTGACAAGGCAATTTTGATTTAATTTAGGGCTACATCTAATTAGGCTGATCTAATTGATGTATGCAGATGTATTAGATATATATGTAAGACATTTTTGAGGTTGTAGGTGTGACAAATATGTGAGATGAGATGCGAGCATGCAAATTTGTATGTATATGATCTGAATAGCAGCAAATATATTGTGAATGTTGAGCATTTGAAAAGCAAAGCAGTGTTTTGTATTATGTATCTGATAAAGTGCATAGTGTCAATATATTGAGCTTCAAAGGAATTGAATTCAACACAAGGAAGGTGCATTTTGTATCAATTCACATCCTGGATGTGTGGCCATTCCTATCTTGTATCTATCTTTCTTTTTGTGGTTGTGAGCCCTATTAGACAACGTGTCCTAGTAGTGAGCCTTTGCAATATCTTATAACAAATTATAATATATTGTGAGCTAATCCTCACCATGGTTTTTTCTTTTTTGGGTTTTTCACGTAAAATATTGGTGTTCATGTGTCATGTGATCTTGTGATAGTTTCATGCTTTCATTCATTATTACTAGTGGATGTATTTTGTTAATTTGATGGATTATGATCAAATGGTTTAATGGTGTGTGAATCCCAGCCTTGGTACTTTCAAAACAATAAGAATAAACAAGTTAAACAAGAGATTGCAAGCCAAAACAAGGATTCCCCATGAAATCTATTTACAAACTCAAAGTAGGAAAGAAAACAATGAAAAACATAATAAAAAGAATAAAATAGATTGAATCCTAATTTAAATGTGCAAACTCATGATCCCATGGGGGAATTGGTGCCAATTTGATGTGAAAATTGGCCCTTTCCCAATTCCTAAGATGCAAACTTGATATGTTGAAGATGATTGATCCACTTTGTTGGTGAAGGATGAGAGCTCCAAGCCAAAAATCTACAAAAACCTAGCTAAGAACTCAATGGTAATGGATGAAATTTGAGAGATATTTGAGCATGGTAACTTTGCATCAATTATGGATGATAAAATGAGGATATGAGCTCTTTATTTATAGAATTCCAAAATGGATGAATGTTAGTCCCACATTGCTCAAATTTGGACATTTGATTAAATAGTTAGAATTTGGGGATAATTAGATCAGATGGATTGATTTAATTAACAAAAGAGACTGACTTAATTAGATAAAATGATTTATTCAATTAAGAGAGGAATATTGATGAATTTAATTAGATAAAGAGATTTGATTAAATAGTTAGACCGAGGGGTGATTCAGGAAGAAACGATGTTAGTAAGTCAGGATCAGATGCACAATGTCAATCGGTATATTTTACGTGTCTACAAATGGAATATTGATTCACCCCCTCTTAGTATTCCAAGTGTTCAAAAAAACTTATATCCAAAGGTCTAAACATTGAAAGAGCACTCATAGACAAAGGATCAGTACAAATTTATTAACCATCTAGTTCCAGTGACAAACCTCGTATATGGGCCAAAAATAAGAATGTGACTAATGACGGTGTGGTGGATGCAAAAGTTGTTATAAACACACCATCTAAATCAAACATACAACATGATACCCAATAGAATGTCCAAAATGTTAATCCTTCATGAGGACCACCAACAAGACCTAACAATGTCCCTTGGCGATAATTCATTCCCTTAGGGGAGCCCATTGAAACGATCCTAAATAAATTGGTCCAATCAAAACACATTGAAATTCCTAAGTTTTTAAATTATCCCAAACTTGAAATAAAGTCCTCATGGTATAATGACCAGGATTTTTCCCAATATCATAGAAAAAAATGTCATAAGACACAAAATTGTGTTAAGCTAAAATATCTCATTCAAGACCTTATTGATCAAGGGGAAGTAATGTTAATCAACAACCTAGGAACTCTAGAAACAAAGATTTGGGAATCTATAAAAACTCTAATGCTAGATCATGGGAAGGCTAAGATTCTGGAAAGACAAGTTATAACAATGTGAACCATACCTATGATAAAATAGTAGGACATGCCAATACTATAAGAGATTTGGGTAGAGATTAGAGCACATAAATTTTTTAATACATAATAATATATTTATCATCTCTTTGAATCAATATAATTTACACATATATAGGAGAGTCTACTCTTGTATTCAAGGAGAGATTGTCTCCACAAATCCCTATTTAGTTGTGATTGTTATTCACGTAACAATACACAACTCAAATCACATGAGTTGTTAAAACAACTCCAAACTATGAAATATATTATTGTTAATATAACAATAATATTACTAACTACTAACATTTACAAAATAATAATTACTCATATAATTATTATTTACCCACATACATGGAGCACTAACTCATATTTCCTAACATTCCCCCCCTTAGTGGGAACATGGTAGAAAAACATTCACACACTCCTTTGTAGTATGCTCACCCCTGTAGCATGCCCATTCTCGTGGCTCATGACCTTGATACAAAAGAAAGGCTCTCTCCTTCCATGGTTTTAAATAGGCTTACCACAAACCTTGATGTGAACAAGAACCCATCAACTACTCATCTTGTGTGGCTTTCTGGATTCTCCTACAAACCATTTCAATATCCATGAACTGACTTACTCTGGTGATTTTGTTTGCCACTATGCTTATACATCAAGGAAGTTATATAGGAATCAACATATATATCACAAATCTAAAAACCCATACTAGAAAAGGTTTCACATTACATTCCATAAGAACACAATGTTCTTAATTGTAGTCATTGTTATCAATCACTGCCACTCAATCTCGAACAACATAGACAACCGCCACTGCCACTGGAAGTTGCCCTTGACTTTAGTCATTTTGGAATGAAATGGGAGTGGAACATTGGTTATTATTCCCCACCCCCCCCATAATGTGAAATTTCCACTTATTCACACAACCATGAACACTGAAAAGTGAATCATATCATGTTGCATACTACTGTCGAGATCTTGTTGTCTCGATCTTGCTGCATATGATCACCATTACCAATGAATGTATTCACTGATCAATCATCTTCCAACAAAGTACAACAATCAAAGGATCATCGCAGTTAGAGTACCTCTACAATCATTTTCTCTCCAATACAATCATTTTTCCAGCATCCACACATCACACTGAAAAGATGAAAAAAACCTAAAAAAAAGAACACACTACATATTGTACACTTATCACCATATCATGCGTGCAACCCCGTCATTGATGACTAATGAGAGATCGTTGGTCCTCCAACCTCCGATGCCTTCATCCTCCATTTATCTGCTGCTAGCTCAACTGAATTTTACTATGAGGCTCATATATACAAACCTTAATTGAATGTCGGTCACTGCCGAAAATGCGTTCGTAAGACAATTTTTTATTTTATTTTTTTAGAAATTAATGACATATTGATAATGACAAATTTTAAAATATTTGATGATTACTCTTAATGAGATGGACTACGACAAGTTCTTAACAATATAAAGACTAAAAAATGGACTAATAATCTTGATTGACAAATGAAACTTTTTATAAATAATTTAAAATGACTTAAAGTCTATCAACCTACAAACAAATAATAAAGTCAAGAGACTACGCGTTAAAAATAAAGATTAAAAACACAACCTAAAAACCTAAATTCTAAATCATCACTTTAGACTCATTGATTTGAGAGACCAAAACTAAATGTTCTAAACTCACTAAAGTTTATGACTAAATTTTAAAAACCTATAATACAAACAAACTTTAATAAGACCAGACCGACCTCTTCTAAATTGATGCCTTAGTTGAAATTAGAGTGTAGAACACATGACACGACATGTATTTGAATTGATAAAATCTCCACACTTCAAAAGTGGCGATGCACTATATTTCAATGTACAAAACAGATCTGACACAGTGAATTTCTCTATACATATTTATGCCAAAGAATTGAAAGCTAAAGATTGCTCATCACACTCAACTGGAGACGACGTCAATATTCTAATGATGAATGACAGGTCACAATAGTTAAACAAGTATCCTCCAATGTACTCTTTTCTTCTTTGGTCTTGGTGGTTTGGTGCATAGACCCGACCACAATGCAAATTCTCCACAATTGGCAGCTCACGTCAAAACTCACAACACTATTTTCTGCTTCAAACTACTCACAAACGGTTGATAATTTCTTCCAATGATTTTTGGGTTTTGTTTCTCTATTCATCCCCTTTCCGAAACATTTTGAATTTTGAAATTTTATTAACAAATGAAAAAGATATTGTAATTTTACTGCAACATTGTTATACTGATATGAAAAACGTGATTTTAAAATAAAAAAACATATACCACTCCTCTTACTTGCTTGTTTCTTCCTCACGACCTATTTTCAATGGTGCTCTGATACCATTTAAGAGATTTGGGGAGAGATTAGAGCATATAAAATTTCTAATACATAATCATATATTTATCATCTCTTCAACTCAATATAATTTACATATATATAGGAGAGTCTACTCTTATATTCAAGGAGAGATTATCTCCAAAAATCCCTATTTAGTTGTGATTGTTATTCACGTAACAATACACAACTCAAATCATATGAGTTGTTAAAACAACTCCAAACTGTAATATATATTATTGTTAATATAACAATAATATTACTAACTACTAACATTTACATGATAATAATTACTCACGTAATTATTATTTACCCACATACATCCAAAGCACTAACTCATATTTCCTAACAATTACCACCCATTCTTCACAAGATGAGAAAGTGGACATGTATCAAGATACTTTCCTAATGCATGATCAAGATCAATCAATAGTGTCTAGCAATGTTTTATATTGAAATGATGGCATTAAATATGTCTCAAATAGTAACATATCTCCTTCATATGACTTTATGATAGGACACATTAAAGAAGTCCCATTAAGAGAAGCTTTGTATAATACCATCCAAACCCATTAAAACTATCCAAGAGTCTTTCATCTATACCCCACCATCAATCCAAGGTCTATGTCAAGAAAATAATCCTGAGTATAACAAAAGTTGCTTCAAACTAAGTCAAGATCAAGAATCCATATCTCCAAAGTACTATAATGAGCTAAACAATGTTTTCCAATCTACTAATGGGGGTTGCTCTAAGATAATTCAAGATTAAGGGTCAACTTCCCAAAAATACTATCATGATCTAATGCATATTTTCCAATCTATCTAGGATTTCACAAAAGATGGCCATGTTCATACACCAATAATTCCTACATCTACCCACGATATGCTTACTTTTGATGGACACAGATGATATTCCTCCAAAACAAGAGTCTCCTACTCTCAAAATCCTAACAAGTGATCAAGAAATGGTAGAATTCATAGAGATTCATGGTGACATTCTAGAAACTTATCATGAATAATATTCCTACATTGATTGTGAATCACAAAAAATCTTTTGACGAACAATCAAGATCAAGTGTTTCTACTAATACTTTTGAAGATTCCCAACAAAACATAGAAGTAACATCGTGTCTACATTACAAATCATATTCAATTGTAATTTGTCAGCGGATGCATTATCAAAGAGAAGGGTTAGACCTACATGAAAAAAGTATCCTAGAAGCAGTGTAGATGGTCGACAATCCTAAACAACAAGGTATCAGTTATTCAACAATTAAATATTCTAACCATGTCAGCAATACCTCCATAATACTAGGGATAAATTTATCTAATACAAACATCAACATGGAAGTCATGAAGAGTCCTTATGATGAAACCGAGTTGCCAACACTTCAACCATCCATGTTATGAATCTTCATCCTTGCATCTTTCCACCCATTGATTGGGACCAACAAGAACAAAATCTATATCAAAGAAAAGAGAACGTCATCAAAGCTAAAGAATCAAAAAATCAAAATAGACACATAAAATTCAAATTGATGCCAAAGAAAAATAAATAAAATAATCCCTATCAAAGTCCATTACTCAAAGAAAATATGGGGAAAAATAAAAAAGGGAATTACATCCATAAAAAATGACCACCAATGCAAAAGAAAGCTTTAAGAGTGACATACAAAGTATATGAAGAAGTTGGTCCTCATTCCACTTAGAATTCCATATCCACCTTTCATTTCTCATCATCCCAAGTTTGGAGAATCAAATATTTGTTATCCAAACTATCGACCAATCCATCTACATCTCATATCTCTCATTGCATTCTGTCATCCATCTTGAAATCAATGATATCCCAATCTCACATTAACCATGTCTTGGCAACAACTCTTTATCATAAGGACTCTAAGGGAACTCTATCATGATGTGCACATATAGATGAGGTTAATGTTGGTATTTAAAAAGACAAGAGATTTAGGGGTTATATTCAAGCGCTTGCATCTTGGCAAAGCAAATTCTACATGAAGGATATAATTGGCACATCATGATAGCAATACCATCTACATCAACACCACGAGGTGGTTCGACATTATCTTAGCATTCAAAAATCATAACAAACCATAAAAAAAATCAAGAAAATAGTTAAGATAAAAATTGTTCTCCAATGAAAACCACTTCAATGGCGCTTTGGGAAAGTACCATGATGAAAACCTGGAAAAAATGCATCATGAGTAGAATTGAGTATATATGTGAACCATTCCAAATGGAAGCATCTCATCCCCTCCATAATAAATCCAACATCCCGTTCATCATAATAAATCCATGATCCATCTATCCAATCTATTTTTTCGTCCAAATTTACAAATTATCTTGATCTTGATAAAATATTGGGGTACACTTTAAACTTACTTATTGAAAAACCTTGACATAGTCATTGTCGTTGACCCTACCATATCCTATGCAATACCATAACCTACATCTAACACTATCCAATCAACCACAATCTATCTAAACATGTTATCCTATCACAAGATAATCTTTGGAATCCTTTGCGTACCTAACCATCCATCATCTTGATCTATGCATCTGTTCATGGAGTTCCATACATTGCTAGACATTGGGGGCATGTACTTGCATCTTGATTTTGAATAAATTTTGATCCATGTCCTATATCTCGCAACATGATCTTGAAATTATGATCTAAGTGTCATCCAAAAAATCCAAAAACATCCAAATATATCAAAACAAAAAAAAATCCATATATATATATATATATACATCCAAATAACATCAAAATCTCAACAAACATCTAGATAACCTCAAAATTCAAAAACATCTACAAGAAATCAAAACTCTAAACATCCACAAAATATCAAAATCCTTAAAACATCATTAGCCATCATGTGCTAATATCTAATGCAAATAATTGAACTACGAAGCCTTTGCACATTCACATAGGCAAGGCCATCTCTGATGAGCCCTCAATGCATAGGTCTATCCCTTAGGTCTTGTTATTTGGTCCAAACATTTTGAAAACTTTAAAAACATTCAAATATCTGGAAAATAGCAAAAACAAACTCAAAAAACCTCAAAATTCAAAAAACAACCTCAAAACATCTTCAAAAGGTCATAAATATTGAAATATTCCAAAAAGAAACAATCACATCTCACTCTCGTCCACAATAAACTTTCATCCATAATAAACTTATCATCACCTTCACCTTTGGAAAAACAAATAGAAACAAGTACAACAAACATCGAAACAAAAACTTTCATGCAAAATTGTGAGTCTTGATCATTGTCAAAAATGTCGGCTAACCCTCATATCAATGGCCTATCAAAAATTTGCAACCAATCAACATCCAATGCATGTATTATAGATAGATCTTTCCTACAATAGACATCATTTCAGTTCTCAACCAAAATAACTCTCTCTGGCAAGAGATATGATGACATTGACATTTTTGTCATTTTAATCTTTCTTTGATTTATCTTATTGTCTTATTCAAATGATCTATCAAGGATATCTAAAATGATTTAGAGAAAAAGGAATGGGGCATTTTTCATTGCTTTCATTTGTTGTGCTTGTTATATGTTCTTGTAATACGACCTTGGCGAATACTTGCCTTGTGTGTGCAGGGATAGTTTCGAGTAATACAATATCTATTGCATATTGGGTTCTTCATACCTTTTGTGTATTGATATCCTTACTTTGATGGGTTCATTCTCTCACATGATCAAACAAGGTGTTCGTATGTCAAGTATGAACAAGGATACTCCTATTTGTTTGTAGAGTCAAAGTCCATGCAATAGTTACAAATCCACCCTAGTTATTCATACCTTGGTGCATTGTGTCTACTTGCTACATCAAATAAGGATTTCTCTATATTTTATGGCATAATCGAAAAAATCAAAAGAAAAATCATCTATTCTATCTCATATCACATATCCAATAAAATCTTGGAATAATCATAGGTTTATTGGTATCTTGATCAAACATTATACTATTCTATTCTAATCATTAATTTGTTCTCATCCTATCTCATTCTTCTATCCATACTAACATTTCTATCCAAGTATCATGACATAACAAAAATAAATGCATCCATCCTGCATCTACAAACTGTCAATGCATCTCATATCATCCATCCTGCATGATCATCATATATCATATGGAAACATAAAAATAAATCATGAACATCATCATCCATATCATATATCCTACATCCCCATAGACCATTAGCCATATGCATATCAAATCATAAGAATAATAAATGAAGCATCACATAACACATCCATGCATACATAACATTTGCATCCATAATCATACATCATATACATAATAAAAAAATAATGCATATAATAACACCATACAATGGTTGCATCAAAATCATCTCATCTCATATATATATATATATATATATATATATATATATCAAAAAATGAATATCATGATACATATCATATGTTCAATATACATCAAAATATACATCATAAAATTTGTCTACATCTTGTAGCTCATTTTTTCAACCTTGGTTATTAGCCCTAATTAGTATTGAGGCTTCATAGGACCTATTCTTTGTCCTCTTCTTTGTAGAACTACTCATGTAACCTTGTCACAATCTTGACCCTTTTTTTTTTTAAATTTCTTTTTCGAGTTGATGTCTCAAGGGGGCAACACACTAGCATTCCTTCGTCCATTGGGGCATAGTGGGGCATTAGGTAAAATAAGAGGATTTAAAAAAAAATTCCAAGCAAGATTAGGTCTTTGAAACAACACAAAATATATACACCTAAAAATGACCTAAGCATATCACACATCTTGATTTCACTTACTAACATAATTTTTTGTCATTATCACCTAATTCCTTCATTTAATTAAATAACATGTCCAATTATTTAGTTAAATTCACTTTATTCTCCTATTAATCAAATAATTAAGGTTATTGGATTAATTCATAATTTTCATGCTAATAATCCCTCTTGATTAAATAATTCTCAATTATTTGATTAAACATCTTAATTTTTCCAACCTGCACGATTAAATAATTTCTATAATTGTTTAATTGGCTAATTTTCCTCCAAATCTCCAACTTGCACAAAGAATATCCCCTTTTCAAATTTAAATTCTTCCCTCCAATTCAAAATATATCTCCAACCTATTTCCATGAAATTAGGGATATTGTGGGCTCTCATGAATCCTCGACCATTGATTCTTCTTGATCCACACTCACCTCCTTGATTTCCTCTCATCCATTGATCGTGAGATCAAATCTTGACCATTGACTAGAATTTCCAAACTCTATAAAACAAAGCCTCTCAAACATTAATTCATTCACAATCTCCATAGCATCCTTGCTCTCTCAAATTCTTGAGCCCACCTTAAGCAATTTGAGAACCTTTTTTGTGAACCGTCCCTCTTCAACCAAGATTTTACAAATGGATTATGCATTCAATTAAGCAATCCACATCACAATTATGCATCAATCCACTATGGGATTGAGGGTTTGCACTTTCAATTTGTTTAATAGCTTTGAATTATGTTAAATTCTTTAGATTAAAATCTTTTGAATGTTTTACAAATGAATTTCATTGAGTATGACTTTTATTTGATCATTACCTTGTAGATTCTTAATGTTTAGGATCCAATTGCTTTAATTCAGTTCTTAATTGATCATTTAAGCTAACCATTCGACACAAAATATGGAAATTATCAATTACCATGGAAAAATAACTATTTAGACACTCATAAATATGATATTGATATGTGTAAAGTAATAGGTCACTCTTGGATTCTTCTTGTATGCTCCTTGGTATGAGCATTATTGAAACCTACAAAATAAAAAATATATAGTGAGTTTCTTATGTCGCATAATTGAAATGGACATAAGTAACAAGTTGATTCAACCATCTTTGAAAATGAAGAAAGGAGAAGGGTTGGAAATTTTTTCCTATATAAAAAGTGATATGATAATAATTCGTATGATGTGGAAATGTGATATGGCATGTCATATGACCATGAAATTGATCTCCATATGATGTGGTAGCATGATTTTTATGATGTGGTGATAATTATCCTACTAATGTGGTAGAGAATCTCCACGTGATGTGGGTGTGTTGAACAATAAAGGTTATGTATGATACAATCATAAGTTTCCATGTGATGTAATTGTAGATATTCATACAATGTGAGCATGCAATATGATCAAGTTTTATCTTGATAAGGTGGTGTTTCTTTGTCTAGCATAAGTCGCTATTTGAAATCTCAACCATGAAAATCATTAGTGACAATATATGGCCCTTCAATTTGTCGCACCCAACTAATGCAAGAAATGTGAGAGAAGAAAAATAATACAAGATGGTGAATATGATAAAAGTAGTAAATTAATTGTATGAGATGCAAGAATGTTAACATATATAACATATAAATATATGTCTTATATAATAAGCATATAAGATGATAAGTCATCATAAAAACAAGCCACAATATTAGACCTAACGTAAGCAAGTCTCAAAGGAATAATAACCCTAAAGGCTAGATAAGGATAATGGAAGAATATAAAAACACAATCAAATGAAGAGGTAATTAAGCATGGAAAAGTAGGTTATAACATGAAATTACATGTGTAAAGATGATTAGCCTTGATATAGGCAGGATGGTAAAAATGAGGCCCATACTATGTAACATATGTGAACATACCAAAATATCATAACATTACATAATCCCCCAATCATGTGGTTGATCAACAACAAAATAACATAAATGAATGATATTCAAAAGTTATTTTACTAGTTTTTTGTTGGGAGTAGATAAGCCAAAAACTCTAGATCCAAAATTGGAATTGATTATGAATGGTCCAATCTAATTAAAATGAAAATTTTCATGTATTTTTTCCTATAATTTGTGTTTGTAGTATTATCACTGAGGACCAAGTTACACAATTGAAAAATATCTTTGAATGATACCCTTATTATAAGTTTTCTTCCATTGACTTTGATATACTCAATTTTTTTCCAACACCTTCACTCTTCTTTAGTCCAATGGTTTAATCTCTTATAATGATTGTTCTATATGTGGGTTCATCAATAATTCCACAAAGAGAAACACATAAGGAGTGGATATTCAACTTCTTTATCATCAAATTTGCACATCAATGTTGCACCTGCATAAAAACTTGTATCAACATGTGAAAAGTTTTACAAACATGGGACACAACTTGTAAATCAAACTTTGATATTTTAGAATTCAACTCTTCATAAGATATTTAATAAATTTACTTCAAAATTTTACTAACAAGAGAGAAGGAAACTAAAATTAAATCCTAACTAGCGCATGGAACATCAATTTAAAACCTCTTACTTTCACATGACTAACTTGCACAATATTTACAATCATGAAACAAGATGAATACATTTGTGATGATGAAAGGAGAAATTTGTACAGTCATTAGCTTATACGAAATTAATTTGTTTATGATGCATAAATAAAAGCTACATACATGAGATAAGAAGGCATAAATAAATTCAATGAAAAAATAAATAAAGCACAATAAAGAAAGCATTCATTTTATTTACAAAATAGATTAAAAAAACTCATAAAATACCAAAGACACAATTATAAAACTATTATTAATCTTAGTGCTTACAATGTGTTTGCCATAAAGGCCTAATTTCCAAAGCGGTAAGGCTTTGCTAGTGAAATATCTTCCCCTTTTCAAAATGAACAATTACATATTTTTATAAAAGAAATAAGAAGAAGAAGCTTGAGAAGAGAAGGAAAAGTTAGATAAATCAAATCCCAATCCACTCTTATTGTTGCATGATGAACACCCCTTTCAAATGATTAAAGTCTTTTACTTTATTTCTACTTTTAAAACTACACTTCCAAAGCAAAAATCCTTATGTTCCAATGCGTGGTTGCCACCACTCCTTGTTCAACACTCTTTCCCATATGCCCCCCTTTTGAATGAGATTTTGGCATTAAAATTTAAAATTTGTGTTGTTACATGGAGAGGCATTCTATAGTCACAGCGGAGTGAAGAACCTCCGTTAACAAAAACCCCTAGCCGCGATTTAAATTGATGTCTTAAAAAAAGTCCCTATCAATTACAAATGAAACAACATTATTCCAACAGTTACAGATTAGATTGCATTAAACCAAATAAGGCACCAACTGGCGTTACAAAATTAGCAATGCCTAGAAATTAATTTACAACATTCCCTCTCACGTTTTCTTGGTTGTAACTAACATATCATTCTTTAAAAGGAAGAATATATTGTGAAAGTTGTAACCAAGTTTTCCAAGAGCATTGTCTCTTTTGGTGGATACGAGAAAGACTTGCATTTTGGAGACTAACATTCAGGGTGATATCTTGGAGGTGATCTATGCCTTGAAGAATATCTATTCATTGGTGAGTCTATATGCATTGTTTATGCTTCTATATTTTGCATGCATGTCTACCGACACAGTTTCTACTACTTTATTTAGCAAACCCTTATATCATTTATGTTTTGATGGATGTCCATACCATTTTGGTGTAGATAGGGAGGATGTTGGCATGCCAGTCCATCACAAGTAGAGACATGTTTATGTGCAGAGGGAAGAGGTAGGATTCACTGGTATTAAAGTGCATAAATGTTACAAATAACCTCAACTCCTTCTCCTGCATTGCCTTCTAAGAAAAACAAATAGGTATACTTCAACCAAGCATAGTTTGATATAGTAACGACCACTGCAATCATTTTTTTTCATATTCTATAATCATAGCATTTTCAAGAGGTCATATGGTCTATGGTTTCACATTTTGCATGTGTTTCTATTGTATGCTTTTGTTTCAACTCTTCATTGGCTAGGCAAAAAACCTCTGTATATAGCACCTCAACATCCTCTATTTCCTATTTTTTATTTATTGTTTTTATATATTCTCAATTTTGGGTGAAATCCTCTCCATGGCATCCCAAAACCTCTATATTTTATATGTTTTCTCCCTTTTTTTGTAAAAAAATTAGGTGATCCCACAAAGTTGGTTTACAATTTCTGGGAGATTTTGATTTTTGTTGAAATCACATATTTTTAGAAAATATAATGATTTAAGCCTTAAAAAGTTCCATGTAAAGCATTCCAATTGAAGAGGGTTTGATCAAACTACCTTAGATCAAACCCCCTTGGATAGAACCCCGCTAGTTTTAAACCATACCTATAACAAAGTCTCATTTACACCTATCAAAATGCTGATAAAAAACCACTTTTGATTTATCTTTTGGGAGATCAAATGAATTCATTTAAAATTTATTTTTTGTAAGTATGTAGTCCTTATTATAAGCTTCCCAAAAAGTATAATTTTAAATAAATTTAATTTTATTATTCTATTTATTTTTATTTCTTTCTTGTGAATGTAGGTTTTTGCGAAAATCAAGTTCTGTTTTGTAATGTGGAAAAAAAGAAGATTATCAATTTTTTTGAAAAATATGAGTGCACCAAATATTGAAGTCTTTGATCCAACAAAAAAAAAATTGATTTTCGATACATACAAAAAAAGTTGTGTTATACAGTCTGCCTATGTCTGAATTGTAATTGGTTTTACTTAGAAACTTGATTAAGGAAAAAATATTCAATAAAACACTATGAAACCAATTGGAAGCACTAGATATCGTAGTTACAAATCTAAATTCGAAAAAAATAGAATTTTATCCTTCATGGAAAAAAATTGTGTTATACGGTGAGTGTCACTCCTTAAAAATGGTGTTTACTGAAAAAAACTAGTTTTCAAAGGAGATGGAAAAAGAAGTGCAATCTTATTCCAAATTTTTTGAAAAAAATATATTTAGAATCTACAGACAAAATTTCACAAATCACTAGTTTGCATCATCTTCAAATTCCTCATGGTTTAGCCGCTATAGGTGCCCAAAAGTGAAGATTTAGTTTGAAAAAATCAGTTCAGTGTCTAGTTTGGCCAAAAATTGTAAACTACTATTGTGGGATCACTGCTCTATTGGGCAAAAGACCCTATTATGGCACCTCTTTTATGTGCATTTTACATGGTATTTTCTCTGTGTTTTTATTTTTGTAATATGCCTCTTTCTTTGTTCGGCGTGAGGGTTTTTCTTAGGCGTCCTAGTTTTTTCTTTTCGTGCCTCTTTCACGTCCTCAACTTGGTGCTAGAAAATTTATTTTTCAATCCTTCTGAATGCATATGCTTTCAATGCTACAAGAATGCTTTTGTACATATACCTGACAACATAAAGTGATGAACAAATCTTGGGACACATCACCAGATTAGCCAAGTGCTTGCTAAAATAGTGGGAAATGGGACATAAAGCTTGTAATGCACACTTGCTAGATAAGTTTTGATGGAATTTAATTTTTATGCTAAAATGGTTGGTTGCCTTCTCTACAAAGAAACCCGCAAAATCAAACCTTAATTTGTATCTGTTTGGATCCCAACATCAAGCAAGTTAAGAAAACAAGAGAAGAGATCAATGAATGAAGTCATTGAGTGCATATATGTGTGTTCGTATAGAAACAAAAAACAAGGAAACAATAATATATTTAATTAATATTTATAAATTTTTATTTAATAAGAGATGATTAGTGATTAGTTTAATATAATGTATTAGTAATGTTATAATTAATTTGATATAGAATATTTTAGATCTTCACTGACGTGACAAATGATTATGAATGTTATAATTAATGTGCGCGACGGGGTAAGTCACGGGCCAAGGAGTCGAACCCAAGACCTCGGGGAGCAAACCCAAGACTTAGACCAACTCCGCTAACTCGGGGGGGGGGGGTGCGGGGGGCTCATTTTGATGATAAAATTAATCTTAATTTGATAATAAGTAAAAATCTAAATATTAAAAGAAATTATAATGAATTTGTAACAAAATTTAATATCTGATTTGTAAAGGTTTTGAGACATGATCATAAACATGCAAGTCAAATCATTCAATAGACATGATTTATTTACTATAATTAATTTGATACAAATTTATATTTCATTTTTATAAATTTAAATATAATTTATATATTTAAATTTCTAAAAATCTCATAATCTTCAACATAAAAAGTCTTTTGTTTTTAAAGTTCTTATAATAATGAACTATTTTCCATAAACATGTTATGTAAAAATTAAAATGTAAAAGATCATAGATATGAGAGTTTTTAAAGTTCTTATAATAATGAACTATTTTCCATAAACATGTTATGTAAAAATTAAAATGTAAAAGATCATAGATATGAGAGAAAAATAATAAACAATTATAGTTTGTTGTTATGAAGTAGAGAATATCATTTACCTTATATAGGCACTTTTGAAAAAATATCTTAGAGAAAACCATGAGCTTGAAATTCATAAAGAGCTCGAAGCTTCTCTTAATTGTTTATTGTCAAAGTTAGTGTTAAATGTAATTATATTATGGATGTTTGTGTTGTCAAGTGTAATATTTTATTAAAAAAAATAAAAAAAATGATAAATTATGTTTTACGGAGTATTTGTTTAAAGTGGTAGATTTTTAAAATATTTATATACTAATACATATAAAGAAATAAAATGTATTTTTAAAAGTTATAATTAATTTGATATAAAATATTTGGAATTTTAATTTTTTGGGATGAAATTATAGATGTTGCAATCTGTTTGTTCTATATGTGGTTGATATAGAATATTTACAATATTAATTTTTGTGGGATATAATAGTATGTTTTTAGATGACTTTCATTATTTATTTATAATAATAAATTTTGACTCGGTATATTTTGTAATAAGTACAAAGAAAATGAACTTACTTACCACGCAAGTTTCTTTATGAAGAAAAATAACTCTAAGATTATAAATTACATTTTTTGAAAAAATCATGACAATAATTTATTTCTAGTCATTTATAGAAAAATAACACTAACTAATTATATTTTCAAATTCTAATTCTAATAGCTCACATTATTTTCAAACTTCTATAACTATCTAAACATTCCAATCTATAATACAAATATGAGATGATGAATTTTAAAAATTATCCACAAGGTGATCCTAAGTGAAAAATAAACTACCTATATTTTATTATTCTACACCTCTCATTGATGAGTAGCAGTGAACCACATTATGTTTGAATCCGCCATACATAATATGACTCTTCACTATCCTTGATACACTTTAATTGTCATTAGTTTCTCAAAATGGTTACCTATATACCAAAGATTATTTAAAGCTATATTATTTCACATATAAATCATACTTTCCCAAACTTTGCTTCAATAGAATATATGGAAAAAACTATTGAATTCTTACTCAATAAACCCAAGAGATCACTTTTCATTCCATGATGAAAAAATATCCATCTATCAAATTTTGATCAATCATTTGAGATCGCACAATTGGAAATAAGAGTAGGCAACCAAGAAAAATAGTAACCACACACTTTGACTTAGCCAAAGATTTATGTGTACCTAATCTCTATTAATCTCCATCCTAAGAATACATTTAGTAGCTCCCAATTCATTCATATTGAATGTGCTAGAGATCAAAGTATTCATCTCCCTAATCATCACCTTATTGTTACCTATAAACATGTCATCAACATAAAATACAATTAGTATTTAATTAGTGATCATATGGAGAGTTTGAAGAGGTACTTACTTGAGATAAACAAGGGGGACTTGGAGTGAATGTGGTGGTGAATAACTTTGTGATGAGTGATCATATGGAGAGTTTGAAGAGGTACTTACTTGAGAAGGGGATGTGATAATATGGATAACATCTCATAACTCCTCTTGAATGACCTCCAATTTATCTTTCTCCTTCTCTTTCTTTACTTTCCCATTTGAACTATCTTTACATGTTCTCTTAGGGTTTATCCTCTTTGGAGGATCTTCATCATCATATCCTCCCTATCCATTGTAAAGTTGAGAACTAGTTGATGAGGAAGGGTTGGGAGGAGTGAAATTCATTTTTTCTTCTTTTTCAATTGTAGCTCCTTTTACCCTGGAAGACTTCGTGACTAGTTTTTTTTGTATTTTTCTTCTATAACCACTATTGTGTCCTCCTAAGCACCAATGCAATACTTTCTTCTAGAGTCTTCACTTCTTTGATACTCTAATTGATAGAAAATAGAGGTTGTATTTGAATGTGATCAAAATAAATAGGGTCGACCAAGTTTGATTCATCATCTTCCAAACCTTGGATGTCTCAATTTAAATTGAAGTCTTTGATTTGTTGTAGGGATATCCTTTTCCAATCCATTTTTTTCACTTCAAATTTATTCTCACAATAAACCCAATAATCCTCAATTTAAATATGGTGGTGAAATTGAGGTCCAAGTTGTAGATTTCCTTTAAAATAATTTAAACTATCAAATGGAAACCTCATGACAAATAAATGCATGGTGTATTTAACTAACACTCTTTCAATATTTAATGCATGAAACAAGGATTTTTATTGGTAATAAGATTTCTAGATGGGGAAAGTAATCCCTACCTTCTTCCTTTATTTACACCTCTTATTCACATCACCTATTTGTCTACAAACTCTAATTAGGGAAAATTTATTGCTCACATACCTGGGAAATTTGTAGGGGAACCCATCAAAACCTCCAATCTTGATATAGGTGAACATTTTGAATTAGATGAAGTAACTGTTGTCAAAAATATTGCACCCGAACGCTTGAATGGTTAAATTGAACAATCTATTGAAACATGGGAACTATCTTTAGGTTGTGGGTATTCCTGTGGCGAAGATAGACCTCCAGATTCTAGGCTGGTTCCTATATGATTCTCAAGTCGACAACTAAGTAACTTGTGATGGAAAAGGGTAAGAAGGTTTTGAAAATAAATACTAAAAATTGTAAATTGTGGGTGATGCACCTAATTGATAAACCATGCAATTCTGATTCACAATAACTTTCAGAAAAAAAATCCACATGAATAAATCTAATAGTTTGATCACAAAGATGATTCCAAGGAAGGCTTTAATAAACTTCTTCTTCCAAGGAAAACTAGGTTTTCACAGCATGAAAAGAAAGGATTATTCCAACACACAACCTAAGATCTGTGATTTTTTACTATTTTAAATGCATGTAAATATAAATGAGACAATGATTTTTTAAAGGTTTTGGTATTGAAACATAGTAAAATCTCATCAACTCATTCATAAAAATAACATAATGACAAGGTAGACATTTGTTTCCATTGAATTTAAAGGAATCTTTGCAAAAAATGACATGAATTGAACCTGTAAAACCTATTGCTGTATATTAATTTGAAACTAAAAGCTGAGTTACAAAATATTTCTCTTTGCAGAATGCAAAGTCTGAAAAATAAGAACTAGTGCCAAATGACTAAGTCATTACACTTTATACAAAAATCCTTTGAGAGGCATGGAGATGAAACTGAAAGTGAAACTTAATGTAAAAATTGATATCTCCAAAGTAATCCCGAGCAAAAGAAAAAAATCCGTGAAAAGAAGGCTCAAACTCATGCAAAAATGAGTGTATGATGATCCAAACTCAAGTTCAACTCATAATTGAACTATAGAGCACTCAAACTGCACTGAAAATCCCTGAGAATGTGGGCCAAAACATGCAAAATCGACCTCATTTTTATCAACTCACCCATGATGACTGAAACTCCATCTCTGTATTGTGCATGATTAAAGCATCAAAATTGAAGTGTAGTTGAAGACTCTTGTAGAGAATACACTTTTGAACTTGAATGATTTCATAGATTTTTTGAGGCACTTTAGTTATCTCTGCATCATATTCTCCTTTATACTTTGCATGATAATGGACTAAGGTATAGGATATCTCTAATTACATAGTCCATTTCTCAAAAGGCAGGTAAAAATAAAGGAGATATATCTTCTAATCAAAACTTCAATAAATTGAAGCTTGACTTAAGTAAGTCACGGGCTCCTTTAATCATTAGGCTTTTTGACATAAAAGTCAAAACCACGGCATCAATAAAATGAAATGATTTTATAAGAAACCAATTTTAAAAAATGCATCATAATTCGAATTAGGGCTTCAAGTCAAAACACTTGAACCCTAATCATTTCTCCATTCATGTTTTGCACTTTTGGAAGAGAAACTATGATGCGCCACCATGCACTATGGAGAAATAGGGTTTTGCTGAAGCTAACTGAGAGTTGAAGCTGAGACTTTGTGGAGAAAACTAGAAGCAATGCCAAAAAACTTGAATTGTTGATTAGTAAGTTATCTCCATTGTTTGTAAAAGCTTGAGTTTCCACTCTTAATTCTTTTTGTGCAAAAATTTATGGGTTTTAGTCCATCTGGTAAGCTAAGACTGTGGCCTTGTGTATTTCTAATACATTCTTTTGATTATGTTGATATCTCTCCTACTTGAGGTCGCCATAGTGGATTTCTTGAAGCTTTTGTACGTATAGTGAATGCTTTTCTCTTGGCAACAAAGAAAAAGTAAGCTCTTCTCCCATCGAACCTTGCATCTCCTTCACCATTCTCTGTAAGCTTGATTTGAATCTGTTGAGAATAAGATAATGATAATATCTTCATTTCCTTTACCATTGTGATCTTTCGGTGTAAACTCCATGTGGGTTATGTTTCTTTATGAAGAAAAGACTTTACCCAGGCCGCGACTGCAAGCAACAAGTTGGGTATTTTCCTATTTGTATAGATGACAAAAACTCAAATTTCTATTCTTTTCATTTTCTGCAAGTCTCTAAACACATGAGATCTCATGAGAAAAGCAATTTAACACAAGGATTTTCATCTTCCTTTCATCGTTTCATAATACTATGTATGCAGGCTGCCATGGTAGATTTTTTTTTGAATTTGTCTTTAATCTGGGATTACAGTTGATGTAGTCTGAACCAATTCTCCTTTAATAACCTGTTGATGCAATTTGGCCACAACTTGACATGCTGAGACATGCTGATTTAAAAAAAAAAATAGCACAGAAATAACCCTCATTTTTCAACCATCTTCAAGCTAGTCCATGGCATGGATGGACTACTGCTATTCTTTCCTCTTGGTACCCCTTTGTTTTGATCTGTAAAGCTCTTGGCAGCCTCCTGCTGGAAATGGACAAGTATTTTCTCACTAAAGCCTATGTATGTGCAAATTTCACACTTAAATTTGATGTGTGTTGTTGTCAATAGGGACAAGGTCACTGTATTCTTTGATGTTATTTGGATACTCATCTGACATACACAATCCTTTATATTTGAAACTATACCTTTATAATGAATGTCTCAAATACTTAGAAGGCATGATTTGCTGTCTCAAAAATGATTACTAATTTCTTGCAATTCATTGCTATCTAGAAAATTTGACTGTACTTTATGCAAATAAACCTTTTAAATATGGTTGTATGGTCTTTTACGTAAATGTTGTCCTTTCCTTTTGTCTACATGGTGCATCTTGTTAGATGAACAGTTTAATTGTATCATTGTTTTCAATGTCCACCTGTAGCTTTAGAATGTGCACTTGTAGCTTTATACCTTATGCAACACTTGGTTGAATCATGTTCTTTAGTCATATATTTTGATGCTTTCTTGATTCCAAACTGTGATATCTAAAGTTATTTGCATTTAAGAACTTTGTACCCGTTCCATTTTTATGGTATTTATGGATAGTCACTATATATAAGGTTGATGACTGTATCTTTTGTGGTCTTTGCAAAAATCATTGTACCTTGTCCCAAAACCAAGCACTGTTCCTTAATATAATGACAATGAAGAAATTCTTCCTGAATGATGAGACAAAAGCAATGAGGCTTATTTGATATTGTTCTTGACAACATTGAAATGCATCAATGATTGCCTATTATTTGACACGTTGCACAGTAATTATCCTTCATCCATGTCTGTGTTGATTTTGTGCACTTGTCTCATAGCTGTCATGTCAATTTCTATTGATTTACAAACTACCCCTTTTATTATTTCTATCACTATGTAGTTGTATTCTATTGACTGAAATCCCACACACTATCATAGATTGATTTTTCCATTCTTATTTTCCTTTTCTGTTAATAAAAGCTGAGGGTTGTTCTATTATTCACCTGAGAACATGATAACTTTATTCTACTTTGAAGATCTCCTGAGCAAATTAAAAGCTATTGTTCATTTGTGTTTCTATTCTCATTGCACTTGGATTTGATTAACATAAATGATCAATGCTTAAGGCTCATATAGATACTTTGAATTGTTCCTTCAAATGATGAATAATAAGATGCTTTGCTCGATCTATTTTTGTCATAATGAATCAAAGGCTGCTCTTGTGAATTCCTCTTATTACACCAGTCCTTTCTTGATGACTATAATTGAATATCTGATAACTCTCAAATAATGATGTGAATGCGAGGTGTCCTTTTGATATGTCAGTCTCAACGCTTGTGGCAGCCCGTTTTGCTCCACATATCTGATGAAATTAATCATAAATATAATGAACCTGCTCTTGCACATTTAAACAAACATGTTAGCAAAATAAATGAAGCTGAAAGATTCCATTGAATTTTGTTTTCTTTTGAATGGTGAAATCATCTGATGGATGTTTGATCGAATGTGCGTTATATTTCTGTTAGTAGTGTAGGCATATGATAGGATATGGTTTGTGATTGCTTAGAGACCATCTCTAATACCATATTTCATCGTTCTTGCAGATGCTTTTGGAGCCTGGAGCTGGATCAATTCGAAAGCAAAACACAACAACTGAATATTTTCAAGTAGAGACGATTCGTCATTCTAGGAAATGATGAATCACCTTCTATCTTATGCTCATGTTATTTTCAGTTGTATAGTTTACATTCTTTTCTTGTATCCATCATTTGACTATGAAAATCAAATTAGCTATTCCCGTGGCTTGTGCGGGACTTCAGTCTTTCCAATATGAATAAAAACAACATTCTTTTATGCAAATTTATGAGTTTCCTTTGTTACAGAGATTTGCATAATAACACTTGAAATTCATAAGTAATCAAAGTTTTGGAATGTAATGAATATTTATGCAGAAATTTTTTGCACCTTTCCGTGATGAATGCAATTCAGCTCTACCTGTTTTGAGCTGTAGCTAAAAATAGGTAACAGTAGCTTCCATACTTTTTGACCAGTTGGGTAGATTTTAGAGATATCCTCATGCTCATATCACCTTAAATTTCTATAACTACGTGCATTATTAACACATTATTCACTCCCCTAAAGATTTTCTAGCTATCCTCTAGTTGTAGTTGTGGGTAATGGTCATAAATTTGAGTTTCCTTGTCAAAATTACCAATAGGGAGAAATTATGATCAAGCCATCATTCTGGCTATGACATTAGACAAATATGAGGAAATGTAAAATGATTTGTTGAGCTAGAATTGAGAAAGCTTCATGTAGAGAATATTACTAATTGTATTGCCCCAATTATTGAATTTTTCTCCATGAATGATGATAATAATAAATAGATACATCCATTATTTGAAATTAAGTGCATATTCATTACCAATTAATCTATGGAGAAGCACAATTATGTTTGAAATATCATCAAAAAAATGAGATCGATGGATATTTTTGGTAGTTGTGAATTCCTTTTTTGGGAACTACCAACCAACATCTCATAATGGTGTTACACAACATAACTTTCTTCTTAGAAAATTACTGGCAGGCTATAGTATTTTCCAAGTTTATAAAAAATTCTCTTTGAGTTAATATGATAATTGCACTAAAGGACTTCCTATTTAATTTAGCAATTACCCGATTATCTACCATTTTTACTTCTCGAGTTTGAGTATCATAATGATTTATACATTCCAAAACTAGGTCTATGCATTGCACATATATGATAAATGTTTCTACCTATAAGTCTCACTTTCCACCAAATTTTACTAAATGAGGACCTATTTTCATTACCCATTCTACTCCAAAAGTCATTGAGATTTATGTGCCCTAATTTTGTATCTTAAATATGAGGTAGTGGAATTGATAGCTTGCTGACTTTTGATGAGGTTGTCACATGTGTTTCAAAACCATTTATAAATGTTGAAACATCTTCACATGATAATTTTCATTCACTTTTAAAGCAAGGAGATGAACCAAAGCATCTTTGTGATCCAACCTATATTTTAAACTCTTCATATTGCTTCATTCTTGGAGGTTTTTAATAGTGCTTTGGGTCCTAATAAGGTTGTGACAACCTTGTTGGGTGCTGACATAGGTTTTGAAACCAAATTAAATATCTAACATCATCATAAAGAGCTTTCTCTTATCATCATAAATAGTTACAAATATTTCATTGATATTTACCATAAATTTTATAAATTAGACAAAACCTCAATGTAAACTTCATTATTTCTAAGAAAAAATAGGTTACAATAGTACTATTGGGTTCTAAAGAGGTTGTGACAACCTTTTTGGGCGATAATAGGGTTATGAGAATCTCTTCATATTCCAATGCAAGTTTAAAAACTTGACAAAATTGTTGATGACTCAATACTTAGACAATTTTTGAAGGGAAACCCATGGCTAGGGATCATAAATTATTGGAATGAGAAAGACAAAGGTAATAATATACTCAAGTAGTGCTATTATATTATTCTTGTTACTAATAATTTTGTTACATTTTTAGTTTTTTTGTATTTGTATGTGTAAGTTGTATTTTTCTAGATAGAAAAATGCTTCAAACATTTTGTTTGTACAAGATGACATGTTGTGCTAACATCTATGCAAAGTGCTTGTGTCCAATCTAATATCCTCCATATTTTAGTGGTAAATTCATTTCTCTATATTATTTATTATTTTAAAACTAAATTTTATAAATTTATATTCTATTATTTTTTATTTATATTTTATGAATATTTCTCATGTTTATCTTTGTTAAATATTTTTTTTTTATAAAAGGGTAAAAATTTATTTAATCATTTAGAAAGTTCCAAAATACAACTAGCAAGAAACAAAAGCTAGAGGCAACAAGGCACCTCCATCCACCTAGATCTAGAGAACAACAAACCACCCACCCAAGAAAACCAAAATCCAATTAAGGACCACCCATATCCTCCTGAAGTAAACTTTGCAATTTGTGAGCACATTCACTGGGAAGTTGCTCCTACTCATCCATCTTCTAGTCATCCCTAAACTCTGAAGCCCATTTAGACAGGCAATCAACCACATTGTTCCATTCCCTAGGAATATGAACAAAAGACACCATCTCAAGCGTGCTACTCAACTGGTGAATCTGTCGTACAATAGAAGACAATTTCCAGTTCACCCCATCAATGTTATGCCTATTTAACAAGTTAATCACAATTTGTGAATTAGATTCACAAATGATCCAATTGCAACCAAGGGTACAAGATATTTCCAGCGCAACAAGAATAGCCAACGCCTCAATGAGATTATTAGTTTGGATACCATGATACTTGGAGAAGAAGAAGAGGACA
>VDFB02255841.1:0-25648 GCA_007258455.2 Sequoia sempervirens
TTTTGGCAAGGTATATAAATTAAGGGAAGAATTAAAAGACTTTCATCACAGTCCAGGGCTATCATTGTTGGCCAAATCTTATTATCCATTTGAGGGGATGAGGTGAATCAAGAAGGGATTTGACGCCAACAACATGCTTGTAGATAACACTCCCATTCACAAACTTTGGCCTCATATACCTTCAATTATTTATAGGGTATCTCCCATAAATTCATTTAAATCCTAGATAGGATGTTTTGGTCATACATACTTTGAATACACTAGATAGCAATTAGCACCAAGAAGTTACCACCTACCCTTAGAAATAATATTTTATGCCATGTATGCTCTCCAATCACACCTTCATGTGATATTAAGGATCAAAAGTGGTTAGTTCCTCCTCAAGGACCCTACTTTTTATGAACAAAAAAGGCATTAACAAGGGGATTACAAGTGTGTACACATCCATAATTTAAATAATATAGGCCGTTCATGTGTTTGTTTGCAACTATGTTGAACCCATTCTTTTTTTTAAAACCAAGACTAAAAAGAATTCAAAAAATCACCTTGTCATTTTAAAAACATATCACAAATCACATCAAAATTGGAAAATCTAAACTAAAAGTTTGAAGCTAAAATTTCTCATTCAACCCTTGAAACCAATAAAACATTTTAAGATCAACATTATCAAGCCGTTTCCCACATGAATACATGTTCATAACCTTGACCAAAACCCATCCTCAAACCATTGCATCCCTAAAACCTTTGACATTGATCCAAATCTAAACTCCTTCATCCTTGGAAAATTGCATGAATCCTAATCCTATCATCCTAATCCAAATTGACTATACCCCTAAGATCCATCCTACTCCAAAAAATAATTACCATAAAAAATCCTTGGAAATTTTAAAAATTGTCCTTGGATCCTTAAATAAAATATCCAATCATCATATGTCTATCCCAAAGAGCTTGAATCATCCACAAGTCCCAAATTCAACTATCAAAAATCTATCATTGGAACTCTAAATTATCTATAAGTTCCAAACTCAATAAATCCAAACTCATCCCAAGAATCCAAAGTTTGAGTACCTAAATAGTCTAAGGATCTCAACATTGTCCAACTAATCAATAATCTAAACTTTCAAGTCACCCAAGCCTATCCTTAGAGTCTTAATTTATTCTTAAGTTCCAAAACCATTGTAGAATCAAACCAAATTAATGTTAAACACACAAATGTTGAGAGGGGGGTGAGGTGAATCAGTATTTAATACTTTTAACTTTAAATTACCACATTCATAAAACTATGAAAACATAAAAAATTGTAATGAAAGTAATGAACACATCCACACATGAGAACACTAGATGCACATGGAAACCCAAAAGGGAAAATCATGGTGAGAAAATTTTCTTGGAACTACTATCCAAATCTAGCCTCACAAAAATAATATAGAACTTAAATAATAATTTTGCAAGCACCAACCCATGGGAATTACAACCTTAAAGGGAGACACCAATCCCCTTGAATTTGAATTTTAGGAACCAACCTACATGAGACACCAATCTCATTGAATTTGGATTTTTAGGAACCAACCTATAGTAGACACCAATCTCCTAAGATTGACCTTCAATACAGTCATTGATCATCAACTCAAATTAAGAGGCTTCATCCTCATATTACATAAATAAATATAGATATGCTTTCACCCAACCTACTTTTCATCAATAGGTGAACACATCCACTAATGATATCTCAATTTTTCTCAACATATCAATTCACTCCATACTCATATCAATTCCACACTTTCATCACACCCACTTTCTCTACAATCCACACAAATCAGTTTAATAAAATTATTCCCAATATATATCCATTCCATCATGTTATCAACATCTAAATATCAGCCTAAAACCCTTTAACACCATCTAGAATTAGCCATGTTTGCCAAGGATAAACCTTAATTAAAAATGATATAAAATGTGTAATCAGATCGACCCCAAAACCAATATGTTACCATAGGTGTAAGATGACATCATTTGTTTCCTTCCATTATCTTAATTGGTCATATTTCACCTTCACATGTGCTTCCTCTAGCTAGTGCATGATTCCCTTCTTTGATGTAAATACTCAGACATTATCACAGTTAACCAACAAAAATAGTCTTTGTCACTTCTATCTTGGATCTTTATCATTTAAATTCACAAAAATAGTAGATTAGGATACTTCATATTTAGTATTACTTAACTTCCAAAATACAAGCCATAACAATTAATAGAGGTAGAATGCAATACCAAAAATAACGATAGTTCAAAACAGTGCATTTTTTCATTTTGAACAAACCTCAAAATACTATCACAAAAACTTCTATACTTTCACAAAGGTGGTATGAAAATACGAACCATCAATTCCATATATACCCTTACTTCCCATATTGTCCTTTTTAATAATGATAATATTAACATCCTGCAACAATTACTACAACAAACACAACTATTATACTAATTTTACATATAGGACATCAATTAAAGACTACAATTGACATACCACTTTGACATCAATCACAACATTGTTTTCAATAATCTCCCCCTTTATCATTAGTGGTAAAACAAAGAAATGACCAATGCTTATGTTTCAACTATATATTTCTCTCTCCTGGTTTATATTAGAGGACATAGTTATACTGCCATATCATTTATCTCTTTGTATTTCATCTCTATCTCCCCCTTATATCATCACTTCATCTTTATCTACCCCTTTGACATCAATGGCAAAGTGAATCTTAGATACTTCATTCTATACCTTCTTCTCCCCCTATGGTATACACTCCATTGACTATACTTTACCAAAATTCATCGTAAATCATCTGTCCAAATTGCAACAAAGTGTTACAACTCAACTGAGACTCCTTAAATCAATTTCAAAGTTTTGATCAAATCCTTCACCTATAGAAACCTCACTGGTTCATGATTGAGTCATTAGATAACTCCCCCTGAACCTGTACCTTAAGAATTTATAAGGAGGGATATATCATTCCCAACTTCTTCCTAAGATACTCAAATGTTTCTTTTAGAAGCTTGGTTTAGTAAAGATATCTGCAATCTATTCTTTTTCTTTAACATAATCAAATTTGAACTTTGTGTCTATAACATTTTCTCTTAGAAAATGATACTTGATTGATATATGCTTTGTTCTAGAATGTATCACCAAATTCTTTGAAATATTGATTGCACTTTTATTGTCACAAAGAATTGAAATGGGTTCATCATATTCAATTTCAATATCCTTCAAGGGGTGATCCCACAATACTGGTTTACATTTTTTGGTCAAACTAGACATTGAACTGAATTTTTTAACTAAATCTTCACTTTTGAGCACCTATAGCTACTAAACCATGAGGAATTTGAAGATGATGCAAACTAGTGATTTGTGACATTTTATTTGTAGATTCTAAATATATATTTTTTAAAAAAATTGGAAGCAGATTGCATTTCTTTTTCCATCTCCTTCAAAAACTAGCTTTTAACAGTAAACACAATTTTTAAAGAGTGGTGTTCACCATATACAACATACCTTTTTTCCTATGAAGGATAAAACTCTAATTTTTTTGAATTTACCTTTGTAAATATGGTATCTAGCATGTTCATTTGGTTTCATATTGTTTTATTGAATATTTTTTTCTTAATTAAGTTTTGAAGTCAAACCAATTACAATTTAGACATGGGTGGACCGTATACAACATAACTTTTTTTGTATGTATCAAAATTCAATTTTTTTATTGGATCAAGGACATCAATACCTAACACATGAACATATTTTTCAAAAAAATTGATAATATACTATTTTCCCACATGGGAAGAATGAGAGCTTGATTTTATGAAACCTATGTTTAATTAAACTAAAAAATACATAATAAAACCAAAATATATTAAAATAATATTCGATGGATATCTCATTCTAAGGACTACCATCATCCAATTGGATATGAAGTTTCCTCCATTTTCATCCCAAACCAAAGCTCGAAGGAAAAAAAATTGCAAAATTTTGGTAGAGGGGGAGAAGGGAAGTTTTGAGCAAAACCCCTTCACCCTTTCAAGCCAAGGGGTTCACTCAACCCCCTTTTTGAATTTCCCTTTGTTTCCATTTTAAAAATGTGGCAAAAGGGGTCACATGAAAAAGGGGGTTCGCTCGAAGGGTGGGTTCAAACCCCTTTGGGTTCATGCAAATTCCCCCCTTCGTGCAAACCCCTAAAAACCCAAAATTTGTTTCATGGGAGCGTTTTTACAATTTTCCTTCCTCAATGGAATTGTAAACTAGTTATATGGGTTTACCCCAAGGTTTGTTTCATCCAAAGTACCTGAGTACAACATGATACTACAACAATGTATTTTGCTTCTATAGTAGATAATGACATTGAATCCTACTTTTTTCTCAGCCAAGATACAAGATTATCTCCAAGAGAGAATGCACCACCAGTAGTGCTCTTCCCATCATCAACACTTGCAACCCAGTATGTATTTGTATATGTTGTCAATTTGAATTTTTTTCTTCTTGGATAGCATAGACCATAATCTATAGTAGCTTTCAAATATTTGAAGATTTTGTTTACTACCTTCACATGTGTCTCCTTAGGTGCAGCTTGAAATCTCGCAACCATACACACAACTTGTATAATGTTCAATCTAGATAAAGTTACATATAATAGACTTCCAATCATTGATCTATACAAAGTTTGATTCATTACATAGAACTCATCATATTTACTAAGATTACATCAGTAACCATAGGTGTACTGACCAATATGCAATCTTCTATGTTGAACTTCTTTAAAGCATATCCTTGACATACTTAGTTTGTGATATGAATATAACTTTGTCTAAATGAGAGATTTGTAAACCACTCACCAAGCATAGACATTTCAAATTATTTTTACATTTCATCATAAAAATCCTTACACATTTTGTCTTTTCTACCACCAAAAATGATACCATCAACATAGACAACAATCAATTGATGATCACCTTCAGTTTTTATATAAATATTACTATCAACAATACATTTCTTGAATCATTGCTATTGTATATGCTTATCCAATCTTGAATACCATGCCCTAGGGGTCCAATTGAGTCCATAAAGTGCTTTCTTCAATTTGCAGACAAAATCTTAATCCTTAGAGAACTAAAATACTTCTGGTTTCTTAATGTAAACTTATTTCAAGTCTCCATTCAAAAAAGTTGACTTGAAATCCATCTAATATACTTTAAAGTTCTTGAATGTAGCTAATGCTAAAAACATCCTAATTGCTTCAAGTCTAGCTACTGAAGAAAATGTTTCTTCAAAGTCAATACCTTCCACTTGAGCATAACCCTTACAAACTAACCTTGCCTTATTTCTAATCACTTTTCCATCTTCATTTAGTTTATTTTTGAATACCCATTTTTTGCCAATAATTTTTTTTATCTTTAGGCCTTGGAACAAGTTCTCGAGTCTCATTCTTCTCAATCTGATTCGGTTCTTCTATTGCTTCTTTCCAATTCTTATCTTTGTTGGCTTCCATAAAATATTTTGGATCAATTTTGGATAGAAGGGAAAAATATATCTTTTTTTCATCCCTGCTAACCTTCTACTGGTTAGAACTATATTTTTATTATCTCCAATAATTTGGCTCTTAGAGTGATCTCTTTCAACATTATTTTTTGGAGTTTTTTTATTTGATCTCTTAGGCTCAATTTTTGTATCTTGCTCACTTATGCAGAATGATCCATCTAAATCACCATCATCATCATTTAATGCCAACTTATAGTGCAGTTTCTCATCAATTTTTACATTTACGCTTTCAACAATATTCTTCAATGTTTTGGTGTAGCACCTATATACCTTGCTTCTAGCTTAATATCCAAGAAATATACCTTCATCAGGTCTTGAGTCAAACTTACCCATATTATCTTATCTCTTTTGATGTAGTATTTTCTTCCAAACATTTTGAAATACTTGAATAATTTTGGTCTACCTTTGCATAGTTCATAAGGTATCTTAGTGTTATTCACTCTTATCTATCCTATGTTAAGAATGTAGACTATAGTGTGAACAACTTCTCTCCAATATATATCAAGTAGCTTAGCTTGATTCAACATTTTCCTTTCCATTGCATGAGCTATTTTATTCTTCCTTTCTACAACTCCATTTTGTTGAGGAGTCCTTAAGATAGAGTGTTATCTCCTAATTCTATGTTTCTCACATAATTCTCCAAACTCATCAAAAGTAAATTCACTAGATCTCTATTAGACCTTAAACACATGATTGTATGACCAACCTCATTTTCTACCAAAGCTTTGAATATTTTGAACTTCTCAAAAGCATCATATTTCTCTTTTAAGAAAGTAACCCATGACATTCTAGAAAAATCATCAATTAGCATCATAAATTACCTATCACCTTGTAAACTCTTTGTCCTCATTGGTCTACATAAGTATGTATGAACTAGCTCCAATGTGTTTTTTAATTTGGTATATTTACTTACATTTCTCTTATCTAGTATACTACCAATACATTCCCTTTCTAGTTTTATAGATTGAGTGAACTACTAGGTGAGATTCAAATTTGGATGGACTATAGTTCACTAAGCATGGATGTTTGTACAATGCATTGGTATCTTAGTAGAAACCTTCTACATTTGGTACCAATTTCATATTTTTGTTCTATTTCCATTATGTTATTTTATTCTATGAATTTTACTTTTATTTCTAGTAGAGAGTATTTTATTAATTTCCTTTATGCTTTAGTTAAATAAAAATCTTCTATATTTAAATCATCTTTGGGATTGTAGAGATATTTTGTTGAATAGTAGAAAACTAGTAAAATCCTAATGTAAATGGAAAATCATTTAGCCAAACATCTTAGTTAAATCATATTTTTCCTCTTTTACAAGAAATTGCAAGGAAAAGAACTAGTTAGGATAAGGATCTTATAACTAAGAAAGTTACCATCTTTGGAACTTCGGAAGTCTTTGTTTTATTTTTAACTATCCAATTCCACAATGATATTTTATATTTGAAGAAAGATACCCATATCCTCATTAATATCAAAATGGTTTATGATTAGATCTCTCTTAACTATAAGAGATGAGGAAACAAGATAAGAATCCCAATGAGGACCTTAAAGGAAAAATGGTACATGTAAATGCTTCCTATACTAATAGTTTGAGGAGAGTGTTGTGATATTTTAACAATTACAAAAGATAGAAACATTTTTAAATAGAATAAATAATAAATACCATAACATAGATGTATGTGGGGAAAACCCTTATGGTGAAAAACCCCACACTCCAAAGTAGCTCAATGTGTTATTCAATAAACCACAATTAAAATACACTTGCAAAGAAAGCCTTTGTAGTAGTTTCACCAACTAGAGACATAAAGAAATTCTTACAACTTTATAGTTTCTACAAAACTCTACACCCAACCTCTATTTCAAGCACCTAGTATATAGGAGATACAAAACTAAAAACTATAAAATAGTAATTAGAAACCCATGAACTAAAACCACCCAAAAGTGGCACCCAAATTATCCCTCAGTCAAATATTCATTATGTTGTATCATAATATGCATCATAAGTTGTTCTATAGGTCTAACTCTCCTTTACAACTCTTTTATGCATACAACAACTTTTTTCATATCCTATGCAAACTCTTAAAGGACATAAATTTTGATATGGTGGGCCAATTAGGCCTCTTTTTAAAAAAAATTAATGTACTTGAAGAGATCTACACAACAGGCACCCTTGTAGGTGGTGTCAAACAATGAGAAATTTTTTATTTTTTCCAAAAACTAACCCCATAGCCCAAAATTTTATTTTTTCTATTGTATACCCAAAAAACAAACCTTTTGTACTATTAACATTAGGATCAAGGTTGAGACACATTTCCCAATAGACCTAGAGCAAGAAATGAAAAAAATTCCAAAGGGGAAAAAATCATCAACTATTTGGAAGCCATAAAGGTTTGAGAGGGTTGATAGTTGATGGTATGACAAACCCTAAAATTAGGGTTTCATATACATACATCAAATAAAATTATTGTGAAAGGTTAAATGGGACTAAATTCTTTAAGGATCCACTTATGCAAGTTATCTAATCACAATGTGCAAGTTGAAGTGTGATCGTTACACATACCTAGCCAATGAGATAGTAGAGAATTATAAGTTGCAATGGGATAGAGTTGTAAATTTTTATTTGTGATCCTTGCTAATAATTCATGTCTTGGCATATGATGGTATGATTGTTGATAAAAGTGTGTAAAATCTATGTTTTATTCCCACAATATATCGCAAGCACCTACCACTTCCTTTGATGAATACAAATGATATTGATAAGCATGTGTAAGTGATGAAAAATTAGCCAAGTTTCTCAAATTATAGTTAATGGATCAATGGAGGCAACATCTAGAGATATTACAGCAATATCCCCCTTCAAGGTTATAAATTTAGTAGCATTTTAACAAGGTGTACTTCATTGATATCTATTTTATCTATGAAGCATACACTTTTCCTTATTTCATAACAATTGAGGAAATGTATATTGAAAGGAAATATTTTCTAACATGAGAATGTGTACTTGTTACACATGCCCCTTTAACTATCTCATTATTCTATGTAATTGCACCAACCACAATAGATGATAAAGAGGATGAAGTTGGACTACTAGTTGTAACATTTCCTATTTGTAAAAAGGGAAAAGTAGTAAGAGCATAACTAACATTTGTTAAGAGGAAACGTAAGGTTTCTATATCCTCCTCCAAGTTAGACACAAAACACTACATAAAGGGGATATAGATTAGGGAGCTAGGATGAATAATCCAAGCTACTTTACAAATCACACATCCAATTATTCTACGGTGTATTCCAACACATTTTATTTCTAGTATTAAGGTTCTTGTTTCCCTAACACCATTGCAAGGGGTCACAACAAGTGAAAAATCCCTATATCCATGATGTATAGTGTCTATATTGTTCATACCAAAACATCAAGATCCACTTGTGGATATGACTAAGGAATAAGGATAACTTCATATTCCTCCTCGACATTCATCTTCTTCTCAACTAGAAAAATACACACCTATGAATAAAAATAAGGTTCCTAAGTTCTATTAAGAATGTTCTTCACAATAATTAAGTGGATATGAGAATATTAGGGTGAAGGATCTACAATATCATGTAAACCAAGCTTACAAGGAACTCTAATCCAAATAATTTTACATTTATGCTACTTTTCAAGTTTCATGTGCGAAGAATTATGGAATCTATTGAGACAAGGTTGAAATTTTTTTATAATCTTTTGATAATTTGCTTGAGTAGCTATTTGGTAATGAATCTATGCTAATTAAATTGCATGGAATTTTTCACACACTAATTAAGAATGTTAGGTTACACACCCAAATTAATAATGTCACTATGTAACTCAAGAGAAAGAAAAAAATAAGTGGGTCATTTTGTAGAGGAAGTACCCAAGGAATAGGTAGAACATCAATCACTAGTGAATTAGGGTTATGCTCTTAATCAATAGATACTAGAAAAGGTGCATATTCAACTTCCCAACCACACATTATAGAGCCATTGATGCAAAATAAGGAATAAATCATAATGCATGCTTCATTTTAGTCAATACTAACATAAATTTGAAACTAAGGTTATCTTGGTGTGCCTAGATGTGCTTTAACACTTGGAAGAAGAAGAAAAATGAGTTGTAGAAGTAGCTAGAGTATTAGAGGAAGATAAGAAGAAGGAAGTTGAAGAAGTAGAGTGCTTAAAGTAGGATTAACTCATTGAAATCAAGAAGAAGAAGCATTTCCTAAGGCTAAGAATTTTTTTGAGGTGCAAGAGTAACCATTGGTACCCTCTAGAAATCATTAGAGGAATATGTTCAAACACTTGCAGTCACATTCAAGTTATTTATTACATCAATAGATTACTCTAGTTAGTTAACTACCAAACTCATGCCCATGAGTGTATAATTTAGTACCTTCAAGAATAATTTGGTTTGAGAAGATATTATGTATGAAGAGTTACATGAGATAAATCAACATAATACCTATTTTTATTTAATGCATGGTATCAAAAAGGAAGAATTTTTTTCTTATGCAAGGGAATGCTAAGTTGTGTATGAAGGTACAATTGACATCCAATTACTCAACCATGCATATAGAAGCAACTTTGGTTTGTTAAAGGAAAATATATAATATTTGACAATGTTAGGTATTGATGACCTAAAAAAATTTAATGTGTCAATAATGGAATTTAAAAAGTGCTTGGTATCTAGTCTTACTATTGGATTTGATGATTGAACCCCCACAAACCCCATGGATTGCATATAGTCAAAGAAATTTGTCACACAAGAGAGAGAAGCAATTGATTTTCTATGAAGCTTAAGATTTTATTAGATGTAAAATGAATAATGATAATGATTATTATAGTATACAATGAGAAACCCTTGTTATAAAGATAAATATGAAATCCTAGATAGGATTAAAATAGATCATGACATGTGTATTAATCCTATGACATGGCACACAAAAAACACATGACCTAAGCAAGCTTATTATGATTGTGTGAATAGTGTTGGGAAAATGGTATCTCAACCTTGAAATTACATGAGGTTACTATTTATAATAAGTTTACATTTGATCATCGATTGATGCAAATTTTCCCAAAAGTTTCAAATTGGCTAAATAAGCATGCTCGTAAAGTTTCATAGTAAGATCATGTCTAGATTTGAAGATATTAATTTTTTATTTTTTAAAGTTTCAAAATCCATTTTGAAAGCCTTATAGGATTTTTTGGGCTTGAAAGTGGTTGTAACAAAAATAGTTGGTTATAGCTTGATAGAGCACATCACGAGCTTTTCGACAAGTCAAACGATTTGTTAATCGGACACCCAGATCAAAAGTTATGACCTTTGGAAGTCAGGTCTCCTAAAATGGGAAATGTAAAAACATGTTGGACCCATAAATGAGTTTTAAAATGGGAGATACATACATAGTGATGTGTTTTTTGACACATCATATGCATCTGTTAGTGGAGATAGGATGTGTGCCACTTTTTAGGTGGTTTTAGCTCATGGTTTTGTAATAAAGTTTGACGATTTCATGTATTGTATATCCTATATGTTAGGTGCATGAGATGGAGGTTGCATGAAAGATTCTTATAGCTATTGAATTTCCTTCGGATCTCTGGTTGGTGATACTCATATGAGAAAGCTTTATCTGCAAGTATATTGTAATCTTGTTGAATTTTGAATAATATATGAGTGGCTTTGGGAGTGTGTGGTTTTTCCCCCAAAAGGGGTTTCCCCACGTAAATTACAATGTTGTGGTATTAATATTTATATTTAAGTTTCTATACTATTCAAATCTTTTTTTTTTTTGCATAACCTTCCTCTCAAGATTAGTGTTGGAAATTGCTTCGCTACCTTAGCTTCCTTGCAAATAGGACCTAATAGGATTATGATTGTGTGAATAATACCTAATAGGAACTAATGAGGTGATTTTCCTTTTTCAAACCAACACTTACACATTAGAAAAATGAATTTTTGAACCAAATTTGGATAGATGTGTTAGAGCTTGTACATGTTTAATGTTAAGAGATATATTCTTTTAGTTTTGTAAATTTCTCCTATTCTCTTAGTTTTATTGTTTTTTGAAGTATGATGATATAACACATGATTGCATTGAGAGAATGTTGGGATTAAAATACATAATCATTTGTATTATATAAAAATTAGTGTCTAACTATAGATATATTGTACATGGATTTTCAAGCATGCATGAATATATTTATAGCTAATCATGCATAGATTGTATTTAGGGACACAATTTAATTTAGTATACTTGTAACTCAAAGTTGGCTTTAAAGTAAGTTTGTTTTATTGTTAGATTATGAGTTGATTCTATACAAATTTTAGGTCACACCAAGGGGCAAGCACCTATACATCCTCATAACTATAAATTTGATATATACAAAAATAAAGGCAAAAATCAATAATGAGATGCCCATGGTTTTTATTAATAGAATATAAGAAATAGTCTAGAACTTGCATATAGATTGTGATGTCTAGAAGTTGAAGGATTTATTTTAATCTAAGTCTTCTTGGAGAGTGTCCTATAAATATAGCCAAGATTTGTCATCTTATAAAATGAGGAAAGAATAATGTAGTGTAATGCTAACCTCCTATGGAATGATAATATTAGAAAAATAGCTAAGCATCTTGATCTCTAGATATATTTAATTATGGTTTGCTAGAAAATTTTAGATGTATTATTCTTAAAAATATTAACTCCAATGAGGGTTACATTCTAGGATATCATGTGACTAAAGGAGGTAGGGATCAAGGAGGAGATTGAGTGTTAGGTGTGGTTGATGAAAGCAAAGAACCAATTTTTTTTTAAGGGTTTATCTCTTTTTATAGAATGGGTAGTGGATGTATTAGGATTGGTGGAAGTGGAGGTAGTTACCAATTGGGAGTCTAGAATGGGGAAGTTTATGTGAGATGAACTTGGGAGTCAACTTTATATTTTCAAAGACGAGTTGGGTTTGACTTATTTGGAGTTAGTGAAGAGCACTTCCATTTGGTATTTAGTCTCAAGTCACATTAGAGATTTGGAAGTAGTGAGGAGGGGAAAGAAAGGATATGTAAAAATATTTAAGTGAGAGGAAAAAAAATTACAACCATTGGGACAACTCTATTCCTTGAGATAATTACATGAATAAAAGGTAGACATGTTGAGCAGAAGATTAGGTGCGATCAAAATGATAATCTAGGAGATGATATGGCTTATATTATAGGAGATGATTTGGCTTATATTATAGGAGATGAATTGAAATTCTACTTGGAGACTTTGTCTTAATAGTTTCTATTAAAGATTAGGTAGCTCCTACATATCTCTTAAAGTTTGGATTCCTTTCTTGAATAGAAACCTTCCTTTGATTTTTTTGCAAAGAGAGATGCAAATCATCCTCTTGGATAAGGTAGTTCTACTAGATGAAGGAAGTTGGGAAGCTTAATTTTTTCCTCAAGGAATTTACATACAAAGTCAATTGAGGTGAGATAGCTTGACAAGCCTTCCAAATACTATTGAACTGAGTTGAGGCATGTGTCCTAAAGTAAGATGTTAGGGGAGTCTTGTCTTTTTTATCAATATTTTTTATAAAAGATCAATGTAGTGGTTGTAGAAATGAGGTATCTTACCATCACTAAGTTCTAAGGGGCATCAACATGAAGAGTCCTAAGGATCTATTTAGTAATAAGGTAAGTGCCTTGAGTGATAGGATCAGTGAGACCTAAACATCAATAATGCTTAGGCTGAATAAAGTGTGTCCATGATAGTAGAAGCATTTTGGATCATAAGAAATTATAACAAGTTAAAGTGTTGGTCGTAACATGTCTCAAGGAGGAGCTAGCAAGAAGAAACATAAACATGATTAGCAAGGAGAATTTTGTTGCACTTATGAATATGGTCCACCATGGATAGAAATTTGTTTGCCTAAGAGAGCAATTTGATCTTTAGTTTTTTGATAAACCATTTCCACATGTTAGAGAGAGTGACCCTAGCCAAAAAGGACTCCCTGGGTATTTGAAGATTTCACCATGCTTTAGAATGTCATTCATTGAGGATCCACTAGGGGGAGTAATAAAGACCATGACATATTCATTTTCCTACATGGATAATTAGGAACTATAAACAACATAGAAGAGATCTAGCACATCTAGGGTATTAGATACTTCTTCAACTAAGTTTTCCATAAAAAGCATGCCATTATTAGTGAAATGGGAGTTTGGGGTATAATAATTAATGGAGGGAGATGTGGATCTGATGATGAGAGTGGGCATGTGTTGTAGGAGATAACCAAGGGCATCAACTACGAGAATGTAAATGAAGGGGTCTAGGGGGCATCCCTACCTAATGTATCATTGAAACGAGAGTTGAGGAGACATGGACCCATTAATAAAGAGGCAAACACAAGCTTCAACAAAGAGCAATTATATGTAGGAGATTAATTTAAATCTAAAACTAATCAAACCCTATATTTTCCATATAAAAAGCCATCATTAATCATAAACTCAATAAAAAAATATAATTTAATTAACAAAACAATTGTACTTATTCCACTACTTCTCAAACCAAAGCAAAATTATATCTGAAACCACACAAAAGACTTCTTTACAACTAAAAAGAAGGCATCTGTAGCACTATTCCTACAAACATTTTAATAATATAAAATATTCAATGCAATAAATACTTAGTACCACGCTAAACAAACATTAAAAACAAAAAATATTTATAGTACTTCACCAATAAAACTTTAAATATTGGTACTCCCCCATTTAATAGAACCTTTATAACCTTAAAATACTCAACTTTTATTAAACCAATGGACTTTGCCCCTCTCATGCCCACGAAAGTACTTTTAGTTGTCAAGGTACATGAGCGACCACCGACAGCTGCCCATAATTCCACGCAGAGTGGAAAATAAATTGAGATGCAGAAAAAATTTCACTTCATTCAATGAAATTCATGGTGATATCTTAATTGGAATATGCAGAACGTGTGTTGGCAGACGGAATCCGTTAGAAGTATCGCTTCTGTTTCCGTCCGAAGTTTCCGCCTACGAATATTCCGTTCGAATCCCCACGTTCATCGTAGATTTCGGACGCCTCGAAATTCTCGTGGCGCGCCAATCGAACGGAACAAATAACTTGAGGCGTAATAGTAGGACTGTCAGCACGTGGACACAGAAATTTATAACGGAATGAGCTGGAAATTAATATTTTTTAAAATCCATGAAAAAAAATTAAAAAAATTCTACGAAGAGTGAGATTTCCAGGCGGTGGTCATATGTAAGGCCGAATTAGGAATTTGACTTAGTTTTGTCCTGTGCAGAAGCCAGCTGGCAAAATGAATTTTAAAACGGTGTTTTATTGTTAAGATGGGGTAAACAAATAGCCGTTTCAGTAGGAACCGTACTAGGTGGCATTTGGCCCCAAGGCCAAAACAGGTATTATTGTTTTTTAATTAAATATTATGTAAACTAAGGACAAGGTTTTAGCTGAAAGTCAATGGAGATACCAAAGTTGGTGTATGAAGATTTAGGGGTCTTTCCTCTAGTTTTTATATCACTTGATTTATTAAGCCAATTGGGGAGGTAAGGTTGTTACTCATTAAATCAATATTTAAAGAAAAGAAATTGTGGTTGTATCTAACATTTTCAATTAAACTTATTAGGCGGAATTTAAGAAGGAGGGCATCTGATTCAATATTTGTTTATTGCTTGGCTTGTTTAAGAAATTGGTAGGTCTTATTTTGGTAGGTGAAATTAAAGTGGTTTATGATATTTTTTTGGAAAGTGTAAACTTATCATTTTTAATCTTATAGGAGTATCATAATTTTTAATTTTTTTTTAATGAATTATTAGTTTTTAATGTTTGGAGATGATAGTTTCCAATGTTTAGAAATAAATACAAGAATTTTTAAGTGTTCAAGTGGTAGATCATTTGGAGATGTTAGAATATTATAAGAAAGACACATTTCAATACAAATGACTACCATTTAGGGTCTGTGGAGGGGTACATGCTTATTTATGGGTGCAACTTCTTAGTGTAATATGTTGCTTATGAGAAGTATTAGTCATTTTTTAAATGGTATGGTGAATGACTCCCCACACTTTCATATGCATATTTCGTATGCCAGTTTCTTGTTTTTTTTTAATCTCAAGTAGACAATTTAGAGATATCTACATTTTTTCCTTGTTTTATAGTTTTGAAAATATGGAAGGATTTTATACTTGAATTATGTCAAACACTCTATTTCCTATAGTTGCTCTATTCTTTTAGACTTTCATTTGTTTGTTTTATATTTTCTCTATAGTGTATCTATTTTTATTTATTTGTTTATGTCTTTCTCTTTTTTTCGTGTTTAATTTAAAATCTTCAACTCATGCCATGGTAAGACAAAGGGACAAGGTCATTGTTGGTTGGGGTGTATTTAGGTACTAATTGTTTTTGAGTTTATAATTTGACATTATATATGGGGTGTGTGTTGTATTCTCATTAATGCTATAATAGTGTACAAAAAAGATTGGCAAGAATAGGCTTTGACTATTTTATCTGTTTTCTATAAAAATGTAATATAGCACCAAATATACAAATAGGAAAATTCTTAATTTGGATACATCTATATGTTTTCTATCTAAAATGCACCATTAAAAAATATCATGTCATGTTGAGACTCAATTTTATTTCTATCTTTGATTTCATATCTAACAACATGTTATGCTTGTTGAACTATTTGAGCATTCTTATGTGAGTTAGCAAATGAGCCAATATTAAAATGACACCCCCTTTCCTTCCACAATATGATTTTTCATAGTTGCAAACAAAATAATTTCCTTTAGCAGTAACAAAGTGTTTAGGTGAGTGGTTTCATTAGTTAAGATGGAAAGCTCAAGTGTGTTGTTGATATTGCAACAACCTCCTTAATCTTGGTTGAAATCAATGAACTCCTTTTAAGATTGATGACATTGATTTGTCCAGTAAGACCAATAACTTGGTATTTCAACATTTTTATTAAAGGGGTACAATCATCTTTGTTTAGGTTGAGATTCCATGTTGATCACATTGTCTCTCTTGTGTAATCTTTTGATTTTGGGTTTCGAACTTTAGGCAATCTCCATTAGCATTCATTTCTTGACTAGAGTAGTATATGCCAACTTGTATATATTTCCTTATAATGGTCATGTTTGTATTATGTGTTTAAATTAGGAAATTGGGAAATTTGTATGGTAACATAAATCCTATATTATATGGGAGGATGGGCTTAAGTGTTAGATTTTTATCAACCATTTTGATCATGCTTTGAGTGATAGAACCCATTTCCTTGCATGTTTAATGAAACTCCTTATGTATTTTAGAGTCACAAGCTTTGAAGGGGAATTTTTTAAACATATCTTGGTAAAAAACATATAGCCCAACACCATTGAGTAATCAAAAGCTTAATCTTGCACACAAAGTTCATATTTAAAGGTTGACAAGAGACATATGGTTGCATGAAACTTTGTAATTTAGTAGTATCCAAACATCCATTAAGCTCTTTGGGATTAGCCACCTAACACCCTTCATTAGATTACCAACCCTCTACCATATAACGAGATCTAAGTAGCATAGTGCTTCTGTTCTAAATATTCATTACCCCTTAGCTTAAAGTTAAAGGTTTTATTCTTATATATTTGATGTCCACAATCTCCTTACAAACTCGTGTTTGGTCTCTATTAATAGTGGACAAAGTTAGGATTATGGGAAAACAAATTTCAATTAGTTTCAAATGGGCCACCAAGTGTTGGTCAAATAATATGTCACCTCCCATAATATTATTCATAGATCTAATGCTACATTATCAATTATTGGCTCATTCATTGACATATAATGATAATTTTCTACTGCATCCACTATCATTATGTAGCAACAATATATTGGGGGAAATTAAATTATTCCCATGTGGGCCTAGCCTATTTATCATTTGGCTTCATCCTACACACTTGGCATATGTCTGACCCTACAATGCACCGGTGCCAACCTTGTATTGGTTGGTGACTAAAAGAACCCTAATGACTAATCCTTGGAACCCCCACTTAAATTTTTGTGTTATAACTAATGGTCTTGTTAGCAATTAAGTTGGCTACTATTGGGAAAATGTGTCTCAACCTTGCAATCATATACAATTTATTGTTGATAGGATGTATGTTGGTATGTGGCAACTAAGCATGCAAATAATGTACACTCATAGTAAGACTTGGGGTTCAGGGCATCGCCCCGAAAAAAAATTTCACTAACACATCAAGGTTTTTTCGCACTAACATGTCAAATGAAAAATGACCTTGTAAAACCCTAATTCTAGAAGGTTTCAAAACGCTTGTTATAAGTGGCTGGGATGTATGTAGAGATGGGTGTATTCTGAGAGTGATAGCGGTCGTGTTTTCTCTTGATCTTTAGTGGTGATACTCCTATGAGAAGCTTGCTCTGTAAGTATATTGTAATCTTTTGATTTCTAAATAATATATTGGGTAGCTTTTGGAGTGTGGGGTTTTTCTCCTGAAAGGGTTTTCCCCACGTAAATCATTGTGTTGTGGTATGCATGATATTTGTGTTTATTTTTGTTTAAGTTTTTGTAACTGTTAAAGATCTGTAAATTTTTGCATTTTTCTCCTCTCAAGATTAGTGTAGGAAGTTGTTCTGCTACCTTAACTTCCTTATAACTACAATAGTTTGATTAGTGGTTAAGATAGCCACAAAAACCCATGTCTCACCATGATTAAAATTTGTTAAGTTCCATTATTTTTTTCTTATTGGACATTGTGGTTAAGCCACCCTTTTTATAGCTATGACAACCATGCTAATACCATATTGAAACATGAACACTCCATAATGAATTGGAACTTGAGTAAGAGTGGATGGTATCACAATAGCGCCAAATTGATATAATAGGGATTGGATTCTATGAATATTTATTAATCTATTAATAAGGGACATGTACACATGAGGAACATTGATTAAGTGAATTGGAAGGGAATAAAAAATGAATGCATTATAAATAAACAAACCTACTAATCATTAGCAAGGCTAATAAGTTATAACCACATGTTGACCTATCACTCTCCTATAGTTAATTTATACCTAGCAATCAACTCAAGAGCATGCACTTTAATTTTAAGTTTTATGAAATGTCCACTTAATAGGGTAGCACATCCACTCCCACCATCTGATCAAGCCCAACATGCTCACTCATTAACCCTCTTTAGTGGTTTCTTACATGGATCCCTCCCATATGATAAAATTTAAGCCCATCTTGCATGAATTCCTAAATTTCATTTTCATGCCAAAATGAATGAAACAAAGGTTAAATTTATAATGTTCATTAATATGATCTAGGGCCCAATTTAAATGTTGATTTGAATGATTAGTCTAAAAATAAAATATATTCAAAACTAATTTTAATTTTTTGGTTGATTGTTTTGCGACTCACATCAATTTTTCTTGATCCCTTCCATTTGTGTGTCAATAATTTTTGACCCATTATTTATAACCAATCTAAGACATCTTAAATGGGTCCCCTAAATTTTAAAGGATGTAAAAATATATAAAATTCTAAATATGGGCTATTTTTGGTGTTTTCCTTGGTTTTTAATATGTTTTTCAACCTTTTATATTTTTGGGGTTGTTCATACATGCATACCTTCCCTATTGATCCCAACAACCGCATAATCCCTGTTAAAATTTTATCTATGTTGTTTTTGAGTTTTATAATTTCACAATATTGAGGTTTCCAATCCCCTAGTACCATTCCTTTGGGATTCTCAATCCATGAAGCCTAAAATTCTATTACAAGCTTGTCATTTTGCATTTTTCAAACTTTCAAACTTTCTCATCCATCCCATCACTTGGTACTTGTTCCCCTTCATCTCCACTCCTTGAACTTTGACCCTTGCACTAAAAAAAGTTTGCAAGTCTATCACAATTCAACTTTTATCCTTTCCTTATTTGGGTACCTATTTCCAACCCTGAAATCCCAAAACTATGTTGATGAAGTTTTTGCCTATCAAATTCAAACTTTCAACCTTTCCTTAATTGAGTACCTATTTCCATCTAATCCTAAAAGCCCAAAACTATTTTGATAAAGTTTCTAAGCCTATCAAAGTTATACTTTCATACTTCTCTTGATTAGGTACCTCTTTTGATACAAGCCTAAAAGCTTGAAACTCCATCAATTGCTCAAAATAATTTATTGAGGTCAAAATTTCAGCCTCCGCTTAACTTGATACCAAGTTAAGCCATGTCCCGACTCCCTAATCTTGACATCCTAAAATACTTTACTTTGTTAGGGTTCCCTTGTTGACTTTCTCCCATCTTGCATAAATTTCTTGTCACCCTCGATTTCTTGAAACCATAACAAAGGAATAGAGAAAATCCACGGAGTTCAATGTGTCAACAAGTTCACCAATTTTCCAAAATGTTGAAAGTGAAACAAGAGGAAGGAAATATTTCAGCATGTTAGCAAATTCACTAGTTCATGAACTTTCCAAAAGGCTAATGTGGTTCTTAAGTTCACAAAAGGTGTGAAAGTCCAATACAGTTTGCCATGTTAGCAACAAGTGTGAAGAGTTTGAAGAAGGAAACAAATAAATTTTCAAGATTTTTGATGTTCATGAGTTCACAAAGTTATTGAAAGTTTGACATTGATTTGTAGGTTCTTCATTTTCTCAAAATCCCAAAAAATCCCTTCAAGTCTCCATTTGGGAAATTTTGCAAGTACCAAAACTTCTTGAAAGCTTCAAAAAGTTTTCAAAGAGGGTGACATAATTATTTTATTTGTGTGTGGCAGATGTTTTAAATTGTTTCTAACATCTCCAAATTGTCAACATGCAAAGGGAGATCCACAAATTTGTAGTGCCAATATTTTGTCTACTACATCCTCTCATCAACATGGCTATGATGTAGTTTTATCACAACCAAATTGTTCAATTATTTGAATTGATATTGTTACTCATCATGAATTTGTAGTGTGACAAGTGTCACTCATCTAATAGGGTGTTTCCTTGTCATTTACCTTTAAAAGGATAAATTCTTTGTATTGTAACAAGTTCAAGAAAGAGGAGGGAAATACTCTTATTGTAATAGTGTCAAGTTTCTAGAAATACACAATGTCCATCATTATTGAAGTTGTATTGTAACATGGTTTCTAAAGAGTTAATATGAATGAATGTTCTTAGTCTAAATCATCTATAGTTGTAATTTCATATTTCTTTGAATTGAGTTGCTGAGGTCTTCTAAATTCTTTGAACACATTTTTTGTGACAAATTATTATTTGGTATTAGTTTTTATTCAAGGAGTGACATATACTTTTTTATCAACAACAATAAGAAATATGCAATTTATAAGGAATTATTAAGGAGAGCTTAGATCAAAGGGGCATACTTAATTAGTTTATTTACTATAACCTAGTATTAACAAAGAAATAAGCCAATAAAAATATTGTAGTGAATGCATCAATTTAGTGACTTTGTTTCTCTAGATAAGGCAACAATCCATAGGCCAAATTCCTTCTCCCAACTCACAATACATCAATCATACAAAATTCATTGAATGTAATTTAATTGTTTAAATTATTATTGAATTCATACCTAAGAAGTTAAATATGGAAGGAAGTCATTGTTGCTTATAATCTCACAAATCCTTGTCATCTTGTATGAGTATTTACTATTGGAATATGAAGTCAATTTTATTGTTATTCCAGCAATGATGGATAGTTGACATTGATATCTAACATTCATGGTGCATGCCTAACGTGGCCTAAGACCTACTATACAACCAAAGTTTGTAGTGATGGGGAGTCCCAGGGGGGGAGGGGAGGGGAGGGGGTTTCGTAGCCCCCCTACACACCAAAGGAAATCACGCCAAAGGTATTTATGGTAATACCAAAAAAAAATGGGACTCTCTATTTTTTGTAGTTTTGAAAAATGTTCAACATGCAGGTGTATGAGTCACACTTTCTATTTTTGGAAAGTTTTGTTCAACAAGGACTCTATAACTAGAATTTCTAATACCCTATTGAAGTCACATTTTCTGTAATTTTTCCAAAAGATTGTTGTAATTGTGAATTTCTTGAGAAATAAAATAAAAAATATATTTTCTAGTGGTTTTTTCTTGGTATAATTTTACCAAGTTTTCCACGTATATACTATGTTAAAATTGTGCTTTTTTTTTCTCTATTTTCTACGTGTTGTAAACTTTATTATAGTTATGTCTAATAAGAACTATTATACCAATTAGTTGTAAATATTTATTCAATGCATATTTTAGGTCTACCCACATACGCTTTATAGATCTTGAAGTGTAAGGGAGAGTATCCAATTAGATCCCATTTGTTGGCTAGCCTAGTGATAGTCTTAAGTATAGAACCCAAAAAAATTATTAAAGATTATATATCTATCAATTGGAGAACCAATATATTGGAAACTCTATTGGGTAAAGGTCTACTTGATTGATTTTTTTCCCTACAAATTTTATGCATGATGATCAATCTGAGTCACCAATAGATTGGAAACTCTATTGGGGAATACTCAATAGAAATTATCTATTTGGGAAGAGTCCCAAGATCTAAAAATATACTGATTTGTAAAATCATAGTACTATGTTGGTGGATTGAACTTAAAAATAATTTGGCCTTTGAATATATGTCAAGTGTTCAACAATTTTGTCCTCTTTAAAGAGGTGGAAAATCTATTGAAAGAATTTGATGAATAGTTGAAGAAATATATTACAAATATCTACAAGGTCTTTACTCATAGGAGAAATTATGAAATCTACAATATTTTCTAAGAATTATGTATTTACTTCAACTTCTATCTCCAACGCATGAAAAAATTAATGTGCAAGGGTTTTGAGTGAAGATGCTTTGAGAAAGAATTGTATTCTCATATTGAGTAAGAATTTATATTGAAAGAAGGGAATTAAGATGAGCATTATATGCTTACATATTTTAATAACATTGTTATCATATGTACATGAAGACACCTTAATCTAATCACTTCCATATGGTCAAATTCACCCTTTGCATTCCTCTATTTCACATCCCTAATCCATGTTAATTAAATAATTTTATTATTTGATTAATATTTTGTCTTATCCTAATGTCCCCTGAGGTATTTAATAAATCAATTAAATCCCTTACCCCTTTCATCTCTAAATTAAATAAATATCCCAATTTATTTAATTTAGTCACTTTAGCCCAAATGAATTAAATCAATTATTAATTCATCTTTTTATCTCTCCTCATGTCACATCCTCCATAATCCTCTTTAATCCAAACCAACCTAATTAATATTTGATTAGGGTGTGCACACCCCTAATCATCATTAGGGTCACATCCTCCATAATCTCCCACTTGCCTCTAATCTATCATTAGCCTTCCTAATCCCGTATTTGCACAACCTTAATCATCTAATTAAGCTAACCTAATCTCTATGCCATTTATGGCATGTGTCCTCAGTAAATCAACATTAAATGCTTTCTCTATTTGGAGAAGGCACCCTCTTCCCTATGTGAATTTTTAATTCACATTTAATCTTCCAATGCATTTTAAGGAATTTTAAATTCCTTCTCCCATTCCCATGAGGATTTGTGAGGAATTTTTAATTCCTCACATGTCCTCTCAAGCGCATGTGGAGAAGGACCTCCTTTATGAGGAGATCTTGTCCCTTCCCAAGGTACAACCTAGTACCTCCATGTCACCTCCACATCACCCTTGCCTTCCCACATCATTTGCCACATGTCAAGATGTGAGGGCTTGTGAGTTCTCAACTCACCCTAGCCCTTGATCTCTTCCACCATGGCTTCATCTTGACCCCCCATTGCTTTAAAGGAACTTCCCCTAAAAGTAGAGGAAATTCTCTCATTTGGAAATCACCAAGACTTCACTTTAGCAACCAAGCATTCAAGCACTTAGCAATTTTCAAGCCATCCACCATTGTTGCAACATTTTGAGCTTCCATATTGCATCCATTCAACTACCCACATCCACCATTGCATTCATCCTGACTTTAGCTTCATTTTGCACTAATATTTGTGTCATTTTTCTAAGCAAGGAGCATATAGTCAAGCATCAAAAAGGGCCAACCAAACTCATCAATTTGAACAAGGTAACTCACTTCCATTTCTTTGTTTTTGTTCAAATTTAACTAGGCCAATCTTGAGTGTTTTTTTGTGTTTCTTTCCTTTGCATTTGATTTTCACTTGCTTTTTAAGTAGGTTAGAACACTTGCACACATTTATGGCATGCCCAATGGGACCCATGTCATAGGTCAATTTTATGTTTGTTGTTGTTTAAATTTTTGCAGGTTTAGACTTCACAAATAGGGGCGAATCCACCCCCGACGGGCAAGTTTGCTCGATACAGAGGAAAAATTTCTTTGAAGATAGGCGAACTTAATTCCGCCCTTCCATAGAAAGGGGTGGACTTGCAACCATAGACCCAAACCAACAGATATAGAGGCGAACATGCTAAGTACTACTTGAATAGGAAAAATTGTTGAGTACAAAGGAAAACTTGCAAGAGTTATAGAAGTGTAAACATATAGGCCCCTCTACCTCATAGGCGACTGTGACTTTTCCCATCTCCCGAACAAGCGAAATTAAACCCATAAGAAGGGTGAACCTGTTTCACACAAAGGCGGAGTTGTGGTAATGCAAAACCTTTAATTTTTCAATTTGAGTTACAATTTGATTTTGGTTTTGGGTATTGACCAACTTACTTGTCTGTTTGTGAGTGTGTGATTTTACTAAAAATTTTGTAGCGAATTGTTTGTCCAAGACTAGTGGTAAAAACTATTGATTTTTTTTTTGCAGGACAATTGATCAAAGACCCTTAGTGTAGCTTTTGTTTGTGTGTCATTTTTCCATACTAATTTAGGCACACATAGATTAATTAAAGGGTCAATTAACTTGTTTGTTGTGTTTCAGAGTGAATTATTGACGTGTCCACTACCTTACACCTTTCAGTGATCCTAGGCAATAAGAAATCACAATTTGTTCTAGTCAAATCTAGTCTAGTCTACCCAAAAAGTGCTAGTGTGTCTAAGCTCTCCCCTTGCACTACATGAGAGCCTAGGGACTAGCCAAAGCATCTAGTATTTCCTTCCTTTAGCAGGACCTGCCTGGGATTTCATCACTTGAGGGATGATTCCAACCACGTGTTACCAACGAGGTATATAAAGGGGGGAGAAATAAAGTTGTACCCCAATCTAGTCATGTCGTGTCTAGTGAAGCATCGAAGCTAGGGTGATACTTAGATAAGATGTGTAGAGTTGGTTCAAGTTTCCAATACCTCATTGGGGCTCCTGATCCATGCTTGTGATGGGCTGGTGTTCATGGTTGTGCCTCACATACCTTAGCATATATTGAGGATGCACGAGATAGGCTATTTATCCTAGTTAGAGACCCTTGTTTTAGATGCAACTTGGTGTAGTGTAGGGGATGTGCACCACACCCCAAAGTTACTCACCACATACTCCCTTGGGTTGAGATAGAAATCCTCATGGTGGGCTATGATAGTCTCTGAGAGAGAGTGTGAAGGTGAGCCCATGGCATGTGTTGATGAACCTGTTCCACTAAATTGCTAGCTATTCGCCTTCGTAAGAAAGGGTGATCTAGAGAACCACCTTGGTATCATAGAGTATTAACCTTGGGGTGTCCCCTCAAGGTGGTGGGCCTACATCAAGTCTATAAACCCTTTATCACTAATTTTAGGATTGTGTTGCTTGGATTTTCTTCTTTGTGCAATACCAGTGCTTATCATCAGTTCGAGTCAGTCTAGCCATTCTAATTTTTTTTGGTCATGTTTGAGTCCTTTGCCATAGTATATCCCTTCTGTTAGTGGTGAGTTTTATTCACACAAGGGAAAACTTGCATTGTGGATAGGCAATTTTTTCCTAAAAGGGGTGATACCATGTCTTGAGTCTGGTCTAGGTCATCCTTTAGGCGAACTCACCCTTGTCAAGGGCGAATTTGATTGTGGGTCCCTTAGTTAGATGACCCCACATTTGCTTGTTTCCTAAATAGTTGATCCCGCCATCCTTTT
>VDFB02255842.1:0-85679 GCA_007258455.2 Sequoia sempervirens
AATAACTAGTCCTATAAACTTGATTTTTTTTTGTTAAGTGAAATCTAATGCTTAAACTTGACAAATTCTTTGTTATTTTACAGATGCGTAGCTTATCCAAGTGAGGATTGGGATATAGCAGATTCAACCTTACAATTTTGGTATTATCTATATTGAAGCAGGGTTCATGACTTGATATTGTTAAATTTTTAACATTTTATTTTGCAGTTTGGATAGTTCACCTTATTGCCTAAAAAATATACTTTTTGGGAAAATATAGTACATAGAAGTAACATGGTGAAGCTGAGTAATTGGGTTTATCTATCACTAATAAATGCTTATCTTATTATCAAATTTTGTTGCTTTTCTATTTGGAATATTCTTTCTGGCTATTTTGCTGCACAACCCTTTGGATTTCTAATATCCTTGTAGCATCACTGTGGTGACACTAACAATAAACACATATGAATTGGGTTCAATAATGCCCGTAGCAGATCTTACTTTTAATATTCATCATACACATATGTTATACATCTTGAAACCCAAACTAAATCTATCTTTTAATTTGTCACTTTTTTGACAACATACATCCAACAGCATAAATAAAATCTGCACATCCTTCGGGAATGTGTCCAAAGTCAATATGAGTACCTCAACCTTTTGAGGAAAAACTTTGCATTCTGCAGAGTAGGAAAGAATGAATAGAACAAATTTTGTCCATGAAAAACAAGGAGCAGCTTGCTGATGTAATTCAGTGAAGTCAAACCAGATGGCTATCAAAATCCTAACCAACACCATGGGGCTCTCCCATGCTGAGACCTATTTCAGGCGAGAGGAACAAAATACCCATGAGTGCACTTAACATGTAAGAGAAGTGCTGGAAGTGTTTGGGCACAGCATGACTTGGAGGCAAGAGCAACAGTTGCCTAGATGTACCCTATTAACTGGTACCATGGAACGCAATCTCTAACTACCGCTTAGAAGATGCACAGATTGTATTTCTACCTATTGAGTGATTAAAAAATGTCTTTTGAAAAGGTGGTATGTATTGAAGTCCAAGTTGACATCTTTTTGTGGCTCTGTTACTTTAGTTAGCATTTGGTTTTAACTTTTAGAACTGTTTCTATGTAATCATTGATACTTGTAGGCTTTTCACTGTTGTACTTCCTGCAGCTTGCTACGACAGCCTCATGGAAATTTTATAACTTTATCTTTATACATTGTAATGTCCCCATTTTAGGGTTCTCTTGCTTTGCAGTTGGAGATGGTTTTCTAGGTTTGTGTCTGCTTGATTAGAAGGGTAATTTGATGTTACCATTGAGCTCAGATGATTTAGAGGAGTTATTTGATGCTTTCAAATATTATTTCTGGCTTCCAGTTTGGGCCCCAAGGTTCTTGGAGGGAGTTTCTATATATAGAAAGTCGTCTGGTCAGCTCCGTTTGTCATTATTCCTCATCGGAATCACTCTAGTACAGTTAGTTTCCGATTCCGATGCATTCCAACAGTTTTCGCAAAATAGGTATATTAATGGTTATATTTTAATTAATTTACTAAGATTGCTAAATATTATTTAAAATATTTAAAAGGCACCTTAGTGTTATAGCTTGTCGGAACCGGGATGAAGTGTTTTAAATCATGGAGGTATTAAATTGGGGCCTTGCGTGTCAAATTATCATTATTTTAATAAAAAGGTAATTTTCGGAGTTAAAAAGGAGTTTAAGTTAAAAAATGAATTTTAAATAGAAGCTTTTGGAGAGTTTGGCAGAAAAAGTATTAAAGGGGGTTTTGAGAGCTCATTTGGTTATGTTGATTTTATTCTATTTCTCTATTCGAAACCCTTGTGGGTCGAGAGATTGAACCTGGTTTATTTCAGCCTTTGGAGGACGGAAACCCTCTAGGGAAAATCAATTTCGGTGGTGAAACGATTCCACCTTAGCTGGTTCGTGGGGAAAATCATTCAGGTTTTCCAGTTGGGCGATTATCTCAATTTTGTGAGTCTCTTGTGGAGACAAAATTGATAAAAGCCAAAGGTGATGTACATTCTATCATTTGGGACTGAGGGTTTGATTCAGATTGAGGATATCAGCATTGGTAATTCTAGATGCCATTATCAGGCATCACTCAGGCAGGTCGTGGCTATTCTTCCTTTCATATTTACACAACACAAAGAATATGTATGTGTAGCTTTACATTTGCTGGTGGTATCTCAGTCTGCTGGTTGTGTGAGGGTTTGGAGAGCATTTATTTACTGATTGAAGAAGTCCGACCTGGGTGTGAGAATTAAGGGCACCAATTTGTTTGTTCTGAGTTGGGCGCGTTCCTTCTCCTAGCTGTATGTTTCCTAAACAGTGCGTGTGACTTTCTGATGATAGGCATGAACTTCTTGCCCTAGGCACAGCCTTGTTTCATCATTCTTGGCTTTGCATAACATACATGTGAGAGTTGCAAGTGTTTTTGGCTATTGAGGAGGTCGGAGGGAGTCCATAGAAGCTGGACGTGACCATTCTGCAAGGGTTTCACTGTACTGCTAGCTGCTGTTATACATCTTCAGGCCTTGTGTAGAGTTCCAGGCACTGGAAACTCTGGTTTCGGACTTCACGTCACACCTGGAGGCATCTAATGGGTATTTTCACATTATTTCTGAGTGTAGTTGGAGCTAATTACTGCTGTTTGATAACACACCGAAATTATTATATGAATGTACTCAGTTGCATGTCAAAAAGCAAGTGTTGTATGACTGTTCACTTTCATATTGCTACCTATTCACTCAGAAATTATTATAAAGAAATTTCAGACTGTAATGCATTGAATCACATACTGCTGTAGTGAATTTCTGAGTATCCATAGATGCATATCTGCTCCATTTTATTGCTCAGTTTGGTTTTGTATAAGGCTGTAGTTATGTATCTGCAAATACATCAATGTATGACAGTCCAATGTGAAGGAATGAAGTTGTGAAGTTTGATTGTTAAATGTGTCCCTGTATTTCTTCTGAATGTTGTCATATTACATGCAACTGAATGAGATATGCTTGACAAAATGGAACATCTGTCAATCTGAAAACAATCGAAAAATATCGTCAAACTTGGAAGGGGTCTTTACATACACAATATTTTCTTTTATAAAAAACAAAATATTTATATGACATATTCACTCTTGGATAAATTTAAGGTATATATGAAATATCCCACCCCTTGTTGAGATATCTACTCAACTGAAACTGCCTGTGATTGCTTGTATTTTCAATGAATTTTTGGTTTGTTTTGAATTTTGCAAGATATTGCGAGGCATGTATAAATCAAATACAAACACGACAATGGAAATATAGGAAAGAGATGCTTGAATTCTTCAAATCTGATTTTATTAAAGCTATGCAAATACAATGTATATTTAAATCAGACTTTCAAATCTCTTGCAAATACATTACAATCATACCCATACACCATAGTCAAGCATATTTGCAAATTTTTGAAATATGTAACAGCAACTGGCAAAGCCTTAGATATGCACGCCAAGCTCTAGAAGATGATTTCTCCACCATAAATTTGCAACTAGTATCATAAATCTGGATGCCTTTATTGGAGATGATAGTAGCTCAAAAATCTAGGCGTTTCACCTAAAGATTCCCACGCCACCTTTAAGAAGTTGTATAGCCTGGCTAAAGAGTCCTGTATGGCCTGGAAAGATGCTGAAGTACCTCCCAGCAATGAACAATTAGCAATGAATGCAACCAGCAATGCATTTACTTCTGATTTCTGGAAGTAATCTCTTCAAACCCTTAAAAAACTTTTCCAGTCTGCACACTAATGATTCACACGTGCCAAGGAAGAAGGTACAAATCAACTAGTAAGATTTTCAATAATGGTTTCTTCAATAACTTCTGATCTGCCCTAATCAACTCCAATGAAGCACAATTGGACTTTTGAGATAAAGCCATGGATTAGCAAACCTCAAATCATCTTTCACACCCTCGAAAAGCTTAAAACAAAGAGAAGCTATGCTCTGCAAGATCGATTTGCAGCAAAACCCTAGGTCTCAACTCCAAATGCCAAAGCATCCAAAAAGGCAAGTGTTGAAAATGATCAAAGATAATTTCATTTGCTTTTTTGATGCCTTATATACTCCTCATGAAAAGGCACGACCGCCAAGGCATATTCCCATCATTAAATATATTATATTTTATTTGCTTTCGACGACTTTAACAAATTTCTCAAATAGGTGCCAAAGTCAAGTCACTTTATTATTTGACTTAAATGCACTTTTTATAATTGACTCTATTACATTAAATAGCTTTTTGTAATAAAGTCAAATGAAGTCATTTAATGTCCTCACTTTATAATATTAAATAATCCCCTTTTAATAAAGTCAATAAAACATTTAATGATGTGCATTTTATAATAATTATTATTATTATTTTTTTTGGCGAAAGCCTAAAACCCAATATATATATTAATATATAATAAAAGTTACAAAATAAGCTTTACAATGGTTCTTGACAACCAAGATTGCTGTAATGTTTACTTGCTGCAATCAAAATTGATAAAAACCTCTTATAATTTATGTTGCCACTAACTTTGAGCATCTACAATATCCCCGAATAAGATCATTGACTGTAAACATTTACAACATAGTTTAGGTCCCGTAGCATATGGGACACCTGATCGACCGATCCCTAATGGTTTTTAGCGTCAAAGTCTTTGTTTCATAAAAAGGGCCCCATCCTTTGTATTATCGGAAAGTTGCCTTAGTCAGAGTTTTAGCCTATAATATCTTGTGGGATCTGAACCTAATTTTAACCTGATTCCCCGATCACCCGATAGTGCAACCTCCGATACTAGTCAGTCCTTTGGAGTCTGTCAAGGGGGGGTCCTCACAAGCCCATAATATTGGCTAACATTGACAAATCCTTAGAGACGTAGGCTTAGATGCCGATATCGTTGACCTCACAAAGGCATATCGGGCGATAGGACCTATCGGGTCCGGTGCCATATGAACAATATGTTGTGTACACCCAATGTGTCGACAACAAAAAGCTCGATACTCCATCAATTGAAGATCAGGCAGGGATTGGAGCAAATCATAAGCATTTGAAAGGAATATTGAAACTAATTGTGATGGAAAGATGGCCTGACGAGCCTGAGGATAGTGAATCTGCTCACCAATAACTCTTATGATACTCATTCTATAATGGAAACAATGGAGCTTAAATACCTGCGTAAGCTGAGTGTCCCCAGTTGTTTAAGAAAAAGGTACCTCCCAATAAGAAATCAGAACCCATACTCGATGATTACGAGGTAGATATTCCATTCTTCGTTGGCTGCAGAGTCTATAAATCTTGATCTCCCCTTTGTCTTTTGAAGAAAACTGAAGTTGCATTCCCCACACCTTGAAACCCGACTGCTAATGTGATTAGAAAAACAATGGAATGCAAATGAAAACCATAGGAAATATAATGGCCTTCACACACTTGGAGAAGAATGATACCATCCTGCCGATAGCATCATTAACTTGAATGACGCATAACACTGCACCTGGAAAGTAAACATGCTCACTTGAAAGAGTCCTTTGTCATCTGATTTCGGACATGAAAATCTGGTGCCCACATGTGCTGTGAGCCTCCCCTGTACCAAAGCATTTCAAATCACACGACAATTTTGACATTTCAGCCCGCAAACACTTATCGACGGTGCCTTAATAAGATCTCCAAATCCTTAGAGAAATTCTTATCCTTCACCACTTAAATGATCTTTTTCATCGGCAAGTTATTCTTGTTAATCGTGTGCTAAAGCATTACTTTAATAATAATTAAAATTCCATATCTCCAATAATAAACCACATAAATCAATTCCATCTGCGCTAGGAGGTAGCCCACTGAACTCACTGCTCACCAGGGTGCCTTACTAAAAATAGTAAGGTTGGCCTTTATCATCCAACTGACTAACTATAAATAGTAAGTGTATACAAATGAAGTTAGAAACCCCTGAATAACCAAGCCTCATAATATACAAACGATCTGGAGGTGCCAATGCTGCAAACTGCCAACTGAGATAGTAAATATCTCCACAATAGGGCCCTCTAATCACCATTATTAGCCTACGAGGACCCGATGATAGGCTAAACCACCAAACTCTGATGCTTGCTCAAAAAGGGGACATTACAGTCCGCCCTCCCTAAAATTGCTTGTCCTCAAGCAATTTCATATGAACCGGAAACACTACTCCACTAGAAGCCCAAAGGAAGAACTGTAAGATGTCTCTCATGTTACCAAATAACTCTAGCAGCACCAACATAAGCCCAACTGTGCAAAGAAAAACATCATACCAATTGTCCAACTCATGTGCACAAGATTTGCGCATCAAAACTAGCTCATGTACAAGTGGATCAAAGGTGAAACTGTATGCAAACCGCACAATGTACATGTTGTAATACTCATCAGTAAACCCTGTCTGGAATCGTGATGCTCTAGGAGGATCCCTAAACCATTTGTAGAGTGCACAACATATAAACCTCTGCATCCACTGGGTAGAAATCAAACTATGTACAACATCACTATAGGTAACTACCCCAATGTGGGACAATCTAACAATCATAAAAATAGTGCAAAATATTTCAGTTACCCCAAAGATCTGGGCAAAAAAGTTTTTGGAGTTTATGTGTTGTCTTTTTGCAGGTTGAAGGAAGAGCCTGGATGCCAAAAGACTAGGCCAAGGGAAAAGGAGGCCTAAGGTGAGGTATCATGAAGACAAGAAGAAGACCAAAAGTTGCATGTAACATATAGCAACTTGACAAGATTTTTGCATGTTTTGCATTTTGACACCAACCAACAACTAAGACCACTCATTGGACCCCAAAAGACATGAAATGGTCTTTCTAGACCTTATTACATGAAATCATCACAAGAAAGCCAAAATGACAACTTGCACTCCTACTGAACCTAAGGTGCTCTTGCACCATACTCCCAAGGCAAAAGAAGTTCAAGTCCCACTTGAGGACAGACCTGCAACTGTATACCCATGCTTTACAGTGTCTTCTTAAGTCATCCAAGAGGCATCTTCCATTGAAAGACCTCTCCATTTGACCAAGTATTGGTAATAGGTCTTATGCCTTGTCTTTTTGAGCTCCTTTGTATCCAAAATGCATTCTAACTCCAATGGCTTGCTTGGAGGAAGATCCTTGATCCAATCATCATCTGGAGCTGTTGATGAACCTGCAAGTAAATCTGCAACCAGATCCCCTTTATAAGGGTAAAGGTCATAAACATTAAAAATAGGAGAAATAGCAACTCCGGGTGGAAGCTCTATCTCATAAGCATTATGTCCAAATTTGTGCACCACCCTACATGGCCCTATCTTCTTCATATGGAGCTTAGAGTACTCCCCTTTAGGATATCTTTTGTTCCTTAAATGTGCCAAGACTAAGTCTCCAACTTTGAAATGAAGTTCTCTTCTTTTCAGATCTGCACTTTGCTTATATTTGTCCATTTGTTTTCCCCTCTCATCCTTCTTTATCTCACTTTTCTCTTTTCTCATCACTAGCTTCTTGCTTGGTGCCTCCTTACTCTATAAGTCTCTATGGACTCTTCTCCTCAACTCTTCCATTCTTCTTTCTCAAGCAAGTCTCTTTCACCTTTCTTCTTCTTGTCTTCATGATACCTCACCTTAGGCCTCCTTTTTTTCCCTTGGCCTAGTCTTTTGGCATCCAGGTTCTTCCTTTAACTTGCAAAAAGACAACACATAAACTCCAAAAATTTATCTTGCCCAGATCTTCGGGCTCTGATACCAATTTGATGCAGAGTAGGTGTGGACAACTCCAAAGAACCCTTGAACAAACAAACTTTCAATCTCTTAAGCATTCAATGGTGGGTTTTCCCTCAAATGCCTTCAATCTTCTAGTAGCCTTCCAAAACTGGTTTTCCTAGCATAACTTCCAGGGAAGACATGATATCACAAATGTAAACATAGTTTTCGTATTCGCTTGCACAAGTTTTTTCCCCTTGGTGTGATCTCTCATTAAGCTAAGCACCCTAGGTAATTGTAGATGGCCTTGGTGATATTATTAAGGTTTTACACAAAAAATTTCACCTATTTAAGTTTGTCTATGTCATCCAATATAAGATCAAGGCAATGGGTAGTGTTAAGGATCTAAAAACGTGTTAGGTGCATCTCCTTAAGTAGTCACCCTACTCCATCATTTGTCACAACTTGGACCACATTTTCTTTTCCAGCATCTTGAACAACATCCTTCAATCTTCAATTTAGATTCTTAACATTCTTTAGTTTGTTAAAAGTTTGTTAAAGGTGTTGATGGATCCTAGGAACACCATTTGACCATTTGAAGTAGTAGAGAGTTGATGAATTTGCAATTACTTAAGTCTATCCAGCCATTTGATAATTTTATGCATTCATTCTTTTGCTAGTATTTATTTTTTTCTTCCACAATTTTCTTTCTATTTATTGATGTTTTCTAGAGCCTTAACCTAAGTCATGTGAACTAAGCACCTTGAACCCTTTCCCTACAACAGTCAAGGCTATGACCAAATTCTTGCAATGTTGGATTGAAGTTTGTTATAGTACCAAATAATTGCACAAACTTTGCTTACTTTTTCATATTTCTCTTGGTGTGTCCCGTGGAATGAAAAATCCTTGTGACTGCATTTGGCTAGAGTTTGATGAAGTGGAAGCAACAACCCACTTAAGTCATGTGAACTAGGTGCTTTGAACTCTTTCCCTACAAGGGTCAAGGATATGACCAAATTCTCACTACATTGAACAAAAGGTAGTTATAGTACAAAAAATTTGGACAAGTCGTGTGTTCCATGTTCCAACCTATAGCTTGAAGCAAACATGGCATGTTTTGTGGAGCAAAAAATCCATGTGACTACAATTGGCTAGCGCTTGATGAGGTGGATGTGTAGTGAATTTGTGGTTTGTAATGTCCCTTTCTCAAGCATAATCTGACTATGGACAATTAGCCTTTTTTTCGAGTTTTCCCATAGGCTAATTTGTAATGTTTATTGCAAAGCATAGGTTTAGTTTTCCAGAGTTTTTTATTGCAATGAGCTTAGTTGGTTATGTGGAGCCTCTTGATACTTTTAGAATTGATTTCCAATCTTTTGGGAGCTCTCCAAATTTCTTGGAGGAGCATGCTATTTTAGAATGTCACCTAGTCTCTGGTCATTGTCTCAAGTCTTCAATATCATGTTGGTATGATCAAAATTTGATTTCCACAACGTTGGGTAAATTAAATTAATTGTTTCTTTTAAGTTGTCTAAAGTAGAATTATTAAAAAGATAGCTTAGTGTAAGAATTCGTTTAAAAGGTGTTTTATGTGAGCTCCAAAGCTGGAGGCCTAGGGAAAGGGGCCCTTTGCACATGACAACTAATTATTATTTTTCAAAGGGTCTTTGTGTGAGGGAAAAATAAATTATCATATTTAAAATTTGGTTATTTCTCTCCAAAAAAGCTATAAAAGGAGGTTGTGGGCTCATTTGCAAGGTTATATTAAAAAATATTATTTTCTTTTGCTATGGAGAGAACTTGAGTTCTTCCAAAATATTTTGAGGATAGAAATCCTCTTGAGATTACTAGTTTGGGGTACGAAAAACCCTCTAGCTAGTTCATCTGATTTCATCCAGGAATTTGTTGGAACATGTTTGCCATTGTGCCAAAAGATCGATCTTTTAATGCTGATACAAATGTCAAAGATAAGCGGATCCGTGGGAGGTGATTAGTCGATGTCCTGAATCCGAAGGGAGACACTGGCGATTAGTCCAACAATTCCCCCCTTGGCGTCACCTGAGGGGGTTTGAACCCCGTTTGCTGTTGTGCCAAAAGATTGACCTGTTAATGCCCGATACAAATGCCAGAGATAAGTAGATCCACTGGAGGCGGTTAGTCCATGTCTCGATTCCGAAGGGAGATGGTGGCAATTAGTCCAATAGAATCATCATTGTGCTATGAATCATAGCATCAGTTTTTGAGTTGCAGATATGAAGATCTTTGCAGTGTTTAGAGTTGCTGGTTTGGTATGATTGCTAGGAAGTTTCAGAGTTTTTCTTAGTCTGTTTGTTTGAGGGTGATTTGGAGGCATTTATAGCTGGCCATACCATTCTCTTGGAGGTTGTACTTCTTCATTTCTTGGCCGCCTCTTGTTGTGGTGTATTCTATAGTGTTTAATCTTATTCATTTATGTTTTGGGTGCCATTTTTGATCCTACACTTGGAGGAAGGAAAGTGACGAAGAAGAGGCTAGTTGTACTATGCCATTTGCTGGTTGTACCAGTTCCTAGGGAGGCATGAGAGTTGCAGTTTGAAGTGTTTGGTTTGGGGTGCTCATTTCACTTGGTTAAGGGGCACCGTGATCTCATTTGAAGTTTTTTAGGTCTTTATGAGGCGGAGAGATGACAATGGAATGAGTTGTGATGACATTTTTGAAGGCTGTAACTGCTGAACCAGTGCCTATCGGACCTGTACCATGTTTGATTTTAATTACCAGATTGATATATCCTCTTTTAGTATGTTTTTGGTGAAGATTGGACTTGCTTAAGGAAGTGAAACAACCTATGTTCATTGTTGACATATTGGGTATGAGTTGGTTGAGATTTCTAAGTGGCTATCTTGCTGTCCATACCTATTGCAGCATATTTCCAGAGCAATATCAGATCTGCACCAGCATATTATTCATCAAGGTATATTGCTGTAGTTTCATGGTTGGATGGTTTGTATTGAAATGAGAGGGAAAAAACGAGATTACTCTCATAATAAAATCCAGTCATTCACATTGCACTGAAAACTATTACATAGTATTGCCTTTAAAAGGCCAATATTCTCGTATAAAACTAGTTAAGGGAATATAACTTCGAAAACCAACTCTATTTATTAAATTAACAATAGCATGTTACTTTATTTATTTAACTATTTATGTCATGTACTAAATTCTAACACCCCCCTTAGTACTGACATAGAGGAAAACCAGAAATTAGTACACATATTCTTCGTCACTTTGATGTGGAATTTCTTCATCACTTGAAGTGTGATCTTTTCCTTCAATTATCAAAGCGTTATCTTGCAACTTTCCATCAAGAAGATGCTGTGCTCTCTGTTTACAATTCAGTACTACATGCCCTGTCGTTTTACAGTAGAAACATGTGCCACTTGCATGTTTGAACTTCGCCATATGTTTGGATTTTTTGTAAGAAGTACTAGCCTTGTTTTGTGTAGTCAATGCAATTTCTTCTTCTGAAACATGTTTGTTTCTTTCATCAAGCAATGCGGATATAATACTTTCTAGACTTTGATTGATTTTGCTTAAGGTGAATACCTTGTGAGACATACTATTGGGCATACTATTTAAAAGAATGGCTTTTGCATCATTTTCCTTTATTTCTTCATTTATACCAGCCAACTGATTTACCAAGAAATGGAATTTGCTGATGTGAGACGCTATATCTTCACCTTCGTCCATTTTTAAACCATACAACTTTTGTTTTATAGTTATTTCTGCATTATCAACTTTTGATTCAAACAAAGTATTCAATGTTTCCCAGATGTCCTTAGAAGATTTTTTAAAATCTACATGATGCAAATAAGGTTTAGATAAACTGAGAACAATTATAGCCAATGCTTTCTTATCTTTTACCTTCCATTTTTGAAGTTCATCTACATCTGTTGGCTTTGGCGCTGTACCGTCAACAACTTCCCAGAGGTCTCTTTCAATTAACAATAACTGTATCTGTATTTGCCAACTGTGAAAATCATTTCCATCAAACTTTTCATAAAGGCTTAATTTATCCATTTTGTGTTGAATAAAATGTGTCCTCAAAAAATAATATTTATATCTTCAATATTACCGATACTTTTATTTTTCAAAAAAAGAAAAACTCATGTAAGGAAATAAATGCTTCCTTTTGTGCCCTAAACACCTTGACATAAATTTGTGATTCTGAGATATATTTCTGTACGTTAATTGTGTGAGTGCAAAATATAGACCAGCAATTTCACCTTAATTGCGTTCTCCAGCGTGCCCTCTTCTCTCATCAAAGTCCCGTTCTATAGCATGGGTTGAGGAAGCTCTTGTGGGGATATCCCTACTCCAAATGTAGTTGAAAGCCGCATGAGTTGTTTGTAGCGGAATGGCTCTTCTCTTGGGCTATTATCACTATGCTCAACGATCATGGGTGTGACGGGAATTGTCTTGAGGTTGAACATGCCTATAGTTGGCTCTTTTGCAGAAAATCAAGCAGGAAAGAATTTTGACGGTTATCGCTTAGGCAACAGGATTGTTCTACAGGGATACACTTCAAAATTTCCAACATCCGGATATAAACACACTTTTGCGACAGATTGGGAACAATGGCAAGAATGAAATGGGAGAGAAAGAGAAGAAATGCAGATGAATGATGGAGTCAAAAAGGGTTTTGCACATGGTCTACATTGCTCACCTGTTGACGAATGCAAGAATGGTTGAAAAGAATAGCAATTGCATGTGGTGTTCACTGCAGTACCATTGTAAACACCGCGGTGAGAAAAACAAACGAATGGAGAGAGATCGGAGAGAGGTCCAAGAAGAAACCTACTTTGATACCATATTGAAATGAGAGGGAAAAACCGAGATTACTCTCGTAATAAAGTCCAGTCATTCACATTGCACTAAAAACTATGACATAATATTTCCTTTAAAAGGTCAATATTCTCGTATAAAACTAGTTATGGGAATATAACTTCCAAAACCAACTTTATTTATTAAATTAACAATAGCATGTTAATTTATTTATTTAACTATTTATGTCATGTACTAAATTCTAACAGTTTGTTCATGATATTTGGCATTATTTTGGGATGTTATAGGAGTTTGTTATTATTAGTACTTAATATCAGCGGTTATTCCTTTTAAATAGTGTTTGTAATGCATATATACTAACCTTGTAATGCTTCAAATGGTCATGCCACCAAAGAGCTGATATTTCTGTGCATTTTATATTGTAACACTGGATGGTAGTTCTGCGAGTGAGTTGATCATTTCTCATTGATGAATGTACTCACCCTGTTGAACAAGTGGTAACTTGTAATTTGCTTTCCCATTGCATAAATGGAAGTGACCTTGTTTACCCACTGTATAAGTGGATGCTTTGTAATTGCACTTTGTTGAATAAGTGTGAAGTGTTTATTTTCTTTGTACTGAACTCTCTGCTGAATAAGTGCGAAGTGTTTATTTTCTTTGTAGTGAACACTCTGCTGAATAGTTGTGGAGTGTTCTTAATTTCAATTGCTTAGCACTCCACTAAGGAAGTGGAATTGGTAGGCTTTCCGCCTAGCGCCTTTCTTTTCAGTTGCTGCAATCTAGTTGTTGTGTGATCCTTTCATTGTATGCTCTCACCTTGCCCCTGCCCATCTTGGGAACTGGGTGATCAAAAAGTGACTTAAACATTTCATTGTATTTTAGTTGCAAAATTTTCAAAACAATTGGGGTGTATATTACATGAGAGGAGCCCACAATCTTTGTTTTTGTTGTGCCTCTAATTCCCACACCATGTTGGGATTCATAACTGGTGCTAATGCTGCGGCTGTGCTCATCTTCTCCAAATTTTTTTACTATGTCAAAGTGAGGGTTGCATCCAACTCGCATGCAACCTCCAACTCAATGGTCGAATGAAATTTGACATTGTGGCCAAAAATCCATGTAAGGTGATAGTTGAGAGGATTGATGTGTCCACTTATTTCAATCCACATTAGTTGCAAATGACGAATCCTCGGGTAGGCCTTGGTATGCCATGCTTCCAAGTGGCATCCTCGTTTCAAATGCTCTAGCTTCCACTTCCTCATTGATTGGATTCAAAGGACAAACCGTAGCATTGAAAAAAGAAAAAACATCATGGATACGCAAGCATTGAAAAAAAAAATTGTAGAACCCAACTTCACAAAAATAAAAAAATAAAAAATAAAAAAACTCCACAAATAATCTCAGAAATGCACAACCCTAGCTGGGATAGATTTAAAATTCAAATCCATCTAAAACATGAATGTTTATGTAAAATTATGCTTCTAAATGCTTGAAAAAATTTAGAAATATAAAACAATTAAGAAAAAAAGCATAAAGAAAATCTAAGAAAAATGATTACCTGAAAGATATTTGAAAACGTATGAAATCTCATTTCCATAATCATTAAAATTGCCACAAGAGATAATAGGGAAATGATTATTGTGAGTGAGAAGTTAGCGTGTGGAGCGCTGAAAAAGAGATAAACCTCATGTTTTAGGTGTGAGTGTAAACACAGGGCCGAGTCACAAAATTGTACTCGCTGAGTACTCACAGTGAGTTTGAGCCTGCAATTTAAGGAGAGTTGGAGACTTGCCTGTAAGTGGGAAAGCTACTTAGCTGCAGTTGCAACTCACAAGTTTTAAATGTACAGATCAACACATGAATCATGATGCTTTGATATTGAATGTCTCTTTCTGGTTTTTTAATTTTTTCCAAATATTATGAGGAATTTTGGAGTTTCTGTATTGATGAAATTCTAGTTCTTATCATCATTGGATTTGGATACATACATCAAGCAGTTAACATAAATCTCAGCTTCATCTAGTCACAATGTCAGAAGATTTATGAACCAGAGGTAGCTTTCAAATCTTCTTATTTAATAGGAATTAGTTGGATACAGTCCAATTTTTTTTGTGATTGTTAGTTATATGATTGAAAGGTAAAAGCTATTTTAATGTAGAATGGTTTTATGATTTTATTATATTTTTCTAGTGAATGATTTCATGGATTTGCGACTAGGAACAAATTTATATTTTCCTAGTTCTTTATTGAGGAGATAATGACCTCAGAGGTTAGGGGTATCGGGGTTTGTAACCACCTAAGATGTTTTGTTACAACTTACAAAAATAATAATTTGATTTTTAAAACCCGTTATTTTGTTTGTAATCTTTTACCTAGCAGACACTGTTGTTTAGTTGTGGTTGCAGTTTCATTACATATCAGGTTTTGCGTAATATCTTTTGAGTTATTGCTGTATAATATATGTAGATTTTGTAGCCAATTGACAGAAAAATTATGTTATTCAGTTCCATACACATAATTGTGACCAGGAATTGATATAAAGCTTTTGATAGGATTGCAATACGTAAACTTATTTGTATGCAATTTATGTTGAGTTGCTTTGGAGTTTATGCAAATATGACAATATGGAGGGAATTTGAGATGTGCTCTAACATAATCTTTGCAATTAGTGGTACGGTACTAGTTATCTGAGAACTGCATAGAAGCAGTAATAAAGTGCAATTTCAAAGCATTGTTAGGAATAAATTATACCCCCTTGAGAATTTTCATTCTACTTTGGTACTGAATTATTTGATGGTTTTTCCATTCTTTTGATGGTAACTTCTTTTTCCTTGTCTTTCACAGGTGCGGCCTTGCTGGTTATATTTTAGGAACAGATTTTGAAGGGAGCCGAAAACAAATGGATTTGGTTGTATTCGTCCCTGTGTTCACAGCATTACTTGATGCTCTTTTGCTTCGCTCTCAGGTCCTTTTTATTTGTAATCTCAATTCCTGGAAATAGTTTACATAATCAAGGAACAAACTGGTTTACAAACATGAGAAAGAAAGTAGTGCTTACATATCTGTTTTGTGCCGTTACAGTTTGAATTGAGACTACCTGCTCTGAATATTATGGCATTCCTGTGTGCTTCTGCTAGGTGTGACACGATATTTAGTGTGTTAAATTCCTTTTCAAGGAGTGCCAATGAGAAGGAAGTTACAAGTAGATTTGGACTAGAAATTAATTGTTTAGAATGAAATTTTTCTTAGCTTGCAAAATCATTATCATCATCATCATATGGTTGGTATGCCTAAAAATTTTTCTTGGAAGATTGAGAGTTTTTGTGTGTTTTTTATGATAAGCCCCTCTGTTTTGGGGTTTTTACTAGTGAATATAGAAAACATAGATATTTGTAAATAAACCAATTTCCAAACAGTTGCATGAAATTAAAACTCAGATTTGATTATGGCTTAAGAAATTGCATTAGAATCATAGCCAGATTACATAATATGCAATAATGCAGATCCGAAAGTGTTGGATCAGCAACTAAAAACATCAGCAATCTCCAAAACCCTGTATGATTCCACCCTAAATGTCTGATTTAAATCAACCTTCTGAAACCAAAGAAGCTCTGTAATAACCTCTGTATGAGATTATCTCTCAGAATGCCCTTGGGTAATCTTTCACACCTGTAGATATTGTTCTCGCTGAGGGTTTTCGACTTTTCGTCCTCAAAAGGCTTGAATCTTCAAAACCAGCAAACCCTTGCTCAGTTTCTCCAATTTACACAAGTTTTTGATAAAATGATCAAGATAATAAAAAAGCAAGTGCTTTTTGGTTTTAATACTCCAAATAAATAAAACAAATATTTTCTTTTGATGTGTTAATGCATTTGGCCTTTAAAATATAATAAATTAACTATGTTCCACCAAGTTTCCGGTACGGGGGGATGGCAAGACGGTGGAACACGTTTTGGGGAAGGGATTTTTGGGGACAGCAAGGGACGGCAAAGGGGACGGCTATATATATATATATAGGGAAATTTCAAATTCCAGATATTCATATGAGTAATCATAACAATGAACATTGATACAGTTGCAAATGTAATCACTAATCATATTGACATATACATCATAGAGTCAAACAATCAATCAGTTGGAGCCCTATACCAGCCAGCTGTCTTGTCATACTAGGTGATCTACATGGTGGAAGGATTATTGCTGTTGTTATAACTTTTTCTTAGTCATATCTAGCAGCCATTCTTGCTGTTCACAAGGTTTCTTGGGTGTGTGATAGCTATACCATCAGCCTTTTCAGTCATTGATCTACTATGAGTGAAATTTCTAATTGTTGTAAGTTTGAAATTGTGTTTCCAACTCGTATATCAATCAATGTAATTGTTCTAGTTATTGCAAAATCAAATAAAATCAGCCTTTACATGGTTACAAGTTGAGATTTTAGTGTGTTTGACACCTTAGGATTTCATAATTGTTGATTACTTACATATGAGAGTCCAATATATTCATTTCCCGACATATCAATATTTATACTTGATGTAAGTGAGCATAAACTATTCAAATTTGAATGCAATCACTGTCATAGGGTTTCATATTGGTTGTTCATTGCATATCAATTATAAATCGACAGGTATACTTGTAGTAATTTGAAATCTATAAGTGGGACCTGTTGTGTTTGATACATTTGAAGTTTCATAACAGACTTGCAAATGAATGAAATACAGTTTCTAAACTGATGTATACTCCTTCAAGGGTGTTTGGGTGAAGTCTGAATGTACTTGGAGTTGATATTCACAACCTATGTTTAGTATTGGCAAGCTGGGAGTGAGTTGGTTGTGATTTCTTAGTGATTATCATGTTTTTCAGACCTGTATAGCACATTTCCAAAACTTTATCAGACCTATACCAGAACACTATTCATCAATTTAATTTTAGAGTTTTTTTTTAATGCAAAAGTGGCTGAAAAAAGGGGACGATCGGCTATCCCCGGGACTGTTGAGGGATGCCTAGGCGTCCCCTGACCGTCTCGGGGACGGCCGTCTGTACCCTTACCATCCCTGAGATGTCCCTTGCAATTTGAAGTGTCCCCGAAAAAAATACACATTTTGGGGACGCCTTGGAAATGTCCTCGAGGCGTCCCTTGTCCCCGAAACGTCTTCGGTATGGGTATGGGGGCCAAAACCCCAAGGGACACGTCCCCATGTACCACTGTAAATTAATAAAGCATCACTAATATAACACTTTATTAATTTCCATTAAACCCCTTATACCATCTTTTAACAAAGTCATTAAATATTAATATTATTAATGTCAAATAACTTTAATAATATAAATAAATCATTAATCCTCAATAATTACCCAACACTAGCTCTGAAGAGTGATCCAATCATATTTTCTAGATGTAGGCATGATGATGACTGATCCATATGTGACTTACTATAAATAGTAAGTATAGGCAATATGACCAAGTGACTTACTATAAATAGTAAGTGTGGGAGAAATCGACCATAACAACCTCTAGAAGGTCCACCATCAAAACACTGAGTCATATAGTAGGAGATAACTGAGAGAAACTTCAGAAAGCTAGTTGAGGAACTACTGAACACCCTCGAAAGGGTCCCTTGAACATCCCATTAGCACGGGGACCAGATAGTAGGCTAACCATTGCAAAGATATAGATCTCGAAAAAAAGGGGCATTACAGTCCACCCTCCCCAAGATTGCTTGTCCCCAAGCAATCCTCACTTGAACAACTAGGCCTATCCTGAATGTGGGGATCCCAAACTAGTCTATACAATGCTCTACCAAAACTCCACTGCAACCACTAGAGAAATATAGAGCTAAACTCGACAACCTTGTTAATCATCGTCTGCTGAAGAAGCAAAATGCCAAGCATAGAAGATCCCAAAGCTCGCAACCCTACCGAAAGCTTGCCATACTCATCACTTGCTGACCTCCGTTGTGTGACTTTGATATAATCTTCACCAAGCTGAAGATGGTGAAGCAACACAGTATAAACATGTCTAAGTAGCATAACCCTCTGTTGTGACCTATTTCACACATCGCCCCATTGCACATGGGGACCCTCGGTGGTTTGTTTTTGGGGTTTAGTTTTGAGTTGCAATTTCATAAGGTCTTTTGCTCCATGAGTTTTAAGTCAGAGTCTGGAGTCATCAATAGAGCCAAGTTGAAATTTCAAGCCTGAAATTGCGCATAAACGTCGTAGAAGTGTTTAGAAGACCCTGTAGACAAGGATCACCTATGCTTTCGCCCAAATTCTCACACTTCCTACTTTTTAGGGATTTTGCTTTTTTGCTTTTTTGTTTTTTCATTTTTGGCACATTTGGACTATTCGGGAATTTACTTTTTTTAGAAAGTTGCTTTTTCGCTTTTTCTATTTTTAGAAACTTTCTATTTTGGGCAAGTGCCAAGGTCCACCAATCAAGGAGTCAAAGTTTCCATCTTTAGACTGAAAAAGCATGCAAAAATCAATGAAAAAATCTAAAAAGCATGTGAAAATCTGAGGAAAATCAGAAAATCAACCAAAAAGCAGGCCTTTAGATAAAAAAATCTGGGAAAATCAGATAAAAAGCATGAAAAGCAATGCAAAAATCTGATGAAAATAAGCAAAAATCTGGGAAAAGAGTGAAAACAGATCAGAAAATAGAGTAAAAATCATTGAAGAAGCCATGAAAAATCGTAGGATTCTTGGCTGAAAGGGGTATAAGTCTGAGGAGAATCATGGAGAAATGCGCCCAGCAACAAGATCATGGAGAGAAGCCTTCAAAGTCCGCCCAGCATATGGAGAAAACTCAAGGAAGTCCGCCCAGCTTGCTGTGGAATGGAAAATCTTGTTGAAAGTCCGCCATGCCTTGGATGGGGAAATGGCAAGACCAATGGAAAGTCCGCCATGAAGGAAAGAGGCTTGGAAAAGTTTCTTGAAAGTCCGCCCAAGTTGATGGAGAATGGCAAGGAGGCTAGGAATCCCGCCCTTGAGTATGGAAAGGCAACCACAAAGTCCACCCAGCTTGGAATAAGAGAGACTTCTTGGAATTTTGGCTAAGTATGGACAAGTGGAAAGATAGATTCAAAGTCCGCCCTGTTGATGCATGTTTTGTGACCCACACAACACGTTTTTAGAATAAGGTGTCCAAAGACGCTCTATTCTCTCTTGAAAAACTGCCTTATACGCTAAGATTGCAGAGAAGATCATACGACAATTCCAATGTTTAGGGTGGTCAAATCTTGACAATGGAATCAGCTCAATGGACGTTGTGAATTGCTGGTTATCACAAGGGGACTTATGCTTGACAAACTACTCTAAGGTCAACGCTCTACTTTTTTTTTTGGATTTTCTGCTTTGATGATCATAAAAAAAATGGAAAAGGATAGGGTCAAAGGAGCTCTACACTACTTCTACGAAATCAAGAGACAATAAAGACTAAGTGAAACTAATAACAAGACTTTGTTTCGCCATGCAAAATAAAGGTAACACGTCAACTACGCAAAGCAAGTGCAATCTTGAAAGGTTTGTGCTTAAGATTATATTTTGAACAATACCATCAATTGAACAATATCATTCCAAATACACATTAAGGCATCCACATCATGAGTTCAGATTAGCTTTTTGCATTGAATGAAAATCATTCATCCAAAGAAAGCATGAACAAATAGTTTCACCAAATCTTTATGATCAATCTATCATTCATTCAACTACTTCTATTGAATCTGTGGAAAGAGAATATCCAACCATGCAACCACTTGATAACAAAGGAATTCAAAGCAAATCATGCAACTTGAGCTTTATTATCATAAGTAGCCATTAGCAACAATTTCATAGAACTCTCTCCCAATTATTCTAATCTCTAATCTCTCTTATTCTAGCTCTCTAATCTCTTCTAATATCTAATGATCTAATGATTTCTAATGCAAATGAGAGAATGGGAGAGGGGTTTATATAGAGTTTTTGAGGCCAAGATTACATCAGAATCAATGGCAGAGATTAAAAGATAAAACCCTAATTAAGGTTTCCCCGAATACAATTAGTGAACTGCCAGTGAAGTGTCGTGAAGAGCTAGTCCTTTGAGTGTGCATCCTTATCCTGTTGGGAAGCATTGTATCGAATGAATTTGGAGACTATGGTGCAAACCTCCTCGATTGTGACAAGTGGCAGCACGCTAACCTTGTATTCTAACAGTTCTAGATCGTTTGCACATTTTGCACGGTTTCCCATTCTGATTCCTGCTTCTAAAAGGCATGCCATACAGACAAGAAATTGGCTGCCTTAGACAAATTCTGTTTGAGGACAGGTCCAGTGGTGACAAGGAACTTTTCTTGGATTTTATTCTTCAAATTTTCCTGCCGCAGATGATTCTCTCTGACAACATCCCTCTCTAATGCATCAGCAGCTATCTATAGGACCTTGTTTTGAATTTGCTTTGCTTGCTCTTCAATTCGAATAGAATCTGCCTTCACTTTCTCCAGGACATCATTTCGTGTGATCAGTGCTAAGTACCAGCCATTGAAGTCATATGCTGCACCTGCTGCAATAACTTTCCCTTCAATCAATTCCTATTTCGGAACTCCTTTCAATACCCTGAGGCATGGAATGATTCTGTCTTGAATATCGTGGGCATTCTCCCATGTTTCTGCCAAACTCAAAATTCTTGAAAGTAGGAAGGATGATTGATCATATGCCAGCATTAATCTTTCTGCAAATATTGCCGCTTCATCACTTCTGTCATTTATCCATTCTTTGCTCTCTCTGGCTGAGGTGATTTCTTCCTCAAAAGTCTCCTACGAAGTATTCATTAGTGGAGGTCCTGCTGAGTTGGCCTGACCAAGAGGTTTAGTCAGGTGCTGAATGTATTTCTTTAGATGCTCCACTTCCTTCTTGCAATCCTTTCTTTTTGCTACTTCTTTTTCCAGCCTTACCTTGATTGTAGCAACTGAATTATCTAGATCCTCCACCTCTTGCTTTTTTGTTGTTGGGCCCAAATTGATAGTGGTAATTGCATAATCTTGAGGAGTAATTTCCTCCCTTGTCTTGTCAACTGTTGGCACGACGATCTGTACTATACGCTGGCCTGCCTCATCTCTTTGAATGGTGGAAAGTATCTTGGCTGGTTTCTTCACAGGGGTTGTGTCTAGTCTGGCCAAGAAATCGGCCATGTCATCTTTTTCTGGCATGTCTACTGGTTCAACTGTTTTTAAACTTTCCTTTAGCCAATCCGGAATGGTAGGCTGCTCTACAACTTCTTCTTCTTCTTGAATTTCCTGTACACAAGGAGCACTTTGAATTCCCTTGAGGGCGGAAATCATTCCCTCTTGGAATTTTCCATCCACAATATTAACTTCATCATCTGATTGGAGAATCTCAGTGTCCGTAGGAGATGGTGGTTGATCTTCTTCTAGCTGGATGGGGAGGGGAGATTCATCAATATCCATTATGTCATTAATATTTGCAGATGCAGCTGAGTGGGGTTGCTTACCCTTCTGCTTCTTCTGAATAGGCTCTTCAACCATAGCCTTGTCCTTGGACTTCCTTTTCCTTGAACTAATGTTTTCAACTGGCTCACTTCCTTGGGATGCTCCAGCGTTTGAGGAATAAGACTCTGCCTTGCCCATCAAATCATATGTCAGCTCTACATTATTCTTGTAATGTCCCCTTTTTCGGCATGATCGTGTTTGATGGTGGTTAGCCTATTACTCAAACTCTCGTAGGCTAACAGGTTGTGTTTAGAGGGTCAGTGGCATTATTTGATGAGTTTTGTCGTTCTCAGTTCAGAGCCCAGTGATTGGTTCACGGCAGGCGTTAGCAGTTCAGGAGTCGACAGCTTCTGACGGCACAGGATTATATGGTGTTTTGAGTGAGTTATGGGTTTTTAAGTGATTTAAATATTAATTGATTTAATATTTAATTATAAAGTCAAATTGACTTTATATTTTTAAATCACTTAAATATTCTTTAAAAGTGATTTAATATTTTAATCACTTAAATGAATAAAGTGCGCCAAGTATTTAATTCATAAACTATTGAGATGAATTAAATATTATTTAAAAGATTTTAATACCTAAAAGTGGCGTATTGTCTTGGAATTCGTGCCTTTGCATAAAAGGGCATTTCTGGCAATGAGAAACTCATCTTTTGACAATTTCAACTTTGCCTTGTGCTATTTCCTGTGCATTCTCCTGTGATCAGGGTTTGAACTATTTTTCCATTGAAGAACGATAACTCTTCAGTGTTGAGCACTTTTGAGGCTGTGAGAGATCAGCTGAATTTGTGCAATTTGTGAGAGCTTCATATAGAGGTTCTACTGGGCTTGATTTGTGTTTCCTATTGGATTTCTTCATCAGTTTCAGAGGGTTTTGGGAGATGGCGCCTTCATTTCATCTGGCAGACTTCATACTTCTTGGCCGTACCTTCTAAGTGAGAATTCAGGTTGTTTGCAGTGAAGTGCGTGGCTCTTGTACAAAGGCGTTTGGGCATTTCTTGGAGAAACGCCTTCTTTTCTGAGGGTTTCTCTTCATCATTTTAGGCGTTTGGCTTGTACTCTTCATCTGCCACCGTTTTCAGGCTGGATTTCGCATTCTGTAGCTTTCTACACCAGATTTGGTCAGTTTTTCACCATCTTGGCTGGCAAACTGGACTACTTTCTTAAATAAATAATCTGGACACTTCCGGGTATGTTTATGAGTTCTAAATCCATTGTTGAGCATATTTATTATCTTCTGTATTGTCAATTCGCCTGAAATAACTCAGATTTACTTTTTATGAGCATTTATGCTGTGCGCCCCTTCTCTTCTTTCTATCAAAAATTCTCTAAAAAACTAAATAACACCTAAAGACTTAAGAAAAATTGGGGTTTTGAGTTGAGAGCCAGCAGGGCTCATCACAGTGGTATCAGAGCTCTGATCCTGCCAGCTTGTGGGGTTAGAAAAAATTATGTGGTCACACCAGGACAAATTTGACAGGTACTGTTCACACAGGGGTTGAACAGCAAAGTGGTTATCATGGCTTCTAAATTTGTTGATGAAGTAATGGTTGCTTATGAGGAATATATAGCATCTCCAGATAAGATAAAAGATCACCTAGACTTCGAACAATATATGGAGCATCGGATGGTTTATAATAAGCAACGAAGCAAATCAAAGAAATGTGAGCAGAAAAATGTAGAGAGCATTTCAAATAATATTCAGCAGAAACCTATGCCATCACAACAAAGATTAGCTCGTAGCTTGCAGCAGTCTGAAGACTCCATTTCAAGACAAAGCTCATCACAAAACAAAAAGAAATTGAGTTTCTTTGATGTGTTGGGGTTAAAAAGGGATCAATCAGCAGTTAGTGACCAGCATACAGCTGATCTTATGGAGGACAAAAATCAGACTTACATAGAAGTAGATGTTGGGCACAGGACACTTCAGGATGAGCAAGTGTTGTATGAAGACAAACCAGTTGCCTTAGAACAGCCACATGTAGATAAGGTTCCTTGTGATGCTTCATCAATTTCTATGAAAGAAGAAGTGTACAGAAATATGGCTTCTACAACATCTTTTGAGACAACTTCTATTGAAGAGAAAGTTTTACACCATGATAGTGGTTTTGTTGAACTCCAGGAAGATATTATCAGCACTAACGGAGATGATATCAGCCTTGAGATCAATTCTGATTTTATGAACAGCAGTCCATTACTTTCACAAAATCATGAGGTGACGGATAAAGTACATAAAGATGGTCATGTTATGGAATCTCCTAACATTAGCATTGAAGTTTTGCATGTTGAGCTTGAAGAATGTTTGGTGGATTCAAGTCACAAACAGTCTGATTTTATATATCAGACCTTGGAAGATGTGAACAAAACTCAAGTTTTGTGTGATGGGTGGCTACAAAGGGCTAAGAAGGCAAAGATGTTGGCTGCTCAAGCAAAACAGCGTTTGCAAGAGGTCAAGGAACGCTGCAGCCAGCTAGATCAAGCAAAGAAACAAAGGGAGTCGCACCTTAGATCTCTAATTCTTCCAAGAGAAGAACATGTAAGAGGTGAGCATGCTATGGATGGACTTGCAGTGACTTTGGCAACAGAGGTGTGTGAGGATATTGTAATAACAACAGCTTCTACCTTGCTAGTCGAGACATCCTATGAGGTACATAGCAGCAATACCTTAGAGGTTGATGACAACACACATGATGTTGCTGATTATGAGGTGAGTGATGCAGATTCAACTTCATGCTATAGTGCAGATTTAGATGGAGAACAGAAAGTGATTCAAGAGGGATTTTCCTCTTCTCAGTACAGTTATGAGTTTTATGATCAGCAAGCTCCAATCTATGATACTGATGGAGAAGAATCAGAAGATGAGGCGGATGCTACATCTTCTTGTGATAATCCGCTCTTTGAGGTGGATGTTGATTCTACTCTTGACCCTGGTTTAAGGGTGAGATTTGATCATAGTATTAGAGATTCCGTTAGTGCATCGGGATTTCAGACAGAGCTCGTTGAGGAGATTCCTAGTGTGTACATGGTCAGGAGTCTACACAGTTTCTTTCTCAGTCATCATGTACATGATCTGTTTCGGATGCACAATTCTAGTATGCACGTGTTAGACATGTGGGATGATAGCCTATCTCGTGCAGTCTTAGGGAGCACGTTTTGTCAGCAGTTTGACTTGCTTCCTTGTGAGTTTCTCTCTTCTGTATCTGATGGTGTTGAGATTGACAGGGTACAGCATGATGATCCAATTGATCAGATTTGGGAGTTACAAGAGACAGTTGATGACAGTAGGGACATTTCACGGCACTATCCTTGGGATCCTGGTGGAGTGGTTAATTCTTCGCTGTTGAGATTGCTTGCGGACAAGCAATTTCCGGGAGGGTGGACTGTAATGTCCCCTTTTTCGGCATGATCGTGTTTGATGGTGGTTAGCCTATTACTCAAACTCTCGTAGGCTAACAGGTTGTGTTTAGAGGGTCAGTGGCATTATTTGATGAGTTTTGTCGTTCTCAGTTCAGAGCCCAGTGATTGGTTCACGGCAGGCGTTAGCAGTTCAGGAGTCGACAGCTTCTGACGGCACAGGATTATATGGTGTTTTGAGTGAGTTATGGGTTTTTAAGTGATTTAAATATTAATTGATTTAATATTTAATTATAAAGTCCAATTGACTTTATATTTTTAAATCACTTAAATATTCTTTAAAAGTGATTTAATATTTTAATCACTTAAATGAATAAAGTGCGCCAAGTATTTAATTCATAAACTATTGAGATGAATTAAATATTATTTAAAAGATTTTAATACCTAAAAGTGGCGTATTGTCTTGGAATTCGTGCCTTTGCATAAAAGGGCATTTCTGGCAATGAGAAACTCATCTTTTGACAATTTCAACTTTGCCTTGTGCTATTTCCTGTGCATTCTCCTGTGATCAGGGTTTGAACTATTTTTCCATTGAAGAACGATAACTCTTCAGTGTTGAGCACTTTTGAGGCTGTGAGAGATCAGCTGAATTTGTGCAATTTGTGAGAGCTTCATATAGAGGTTCTACTGGGCTTGATTTGTGTTTCCTATTGGATTTCTTCATCAGTTTCAGAGGGTTTTGGGAGATGGCGCCTTCATTTCATCTGGCAGACTTCATACTTCTTGGCCGTACCTTCTAAGTGAGAATTCAGGTTGTTTGCAGTGAAGTGCGTGGCTCTTGTACAAAGGCGTTTGGGCATTTCTTGGAGAAACGCCTTCTTTTCTGAGGGTTTCTCTTCATCATTTTAGGCGTTTGGCTTGTACTCTTCATCTGCCACCGTTTTCAGGCTGGATTTCGCATTTTGTAAGCTTTCTACACCAGATTTGGTCAGTTTTTCACCATCTTGGCTGGCAAACTGGACTACTTTCTTAAATAATTAATCTGGACACTTCCGGGTATGTTTATGAGTTCTAAATCCATTGTTGAGCATATTTATTATCTTCTGTATTGTCAATTCGCCTGAAATAACTCAGATTTACTTTTTATGAGCATTTATGTTGTGCGCCCCTTCTCTTCTTTCTTTCAAAAATTCTCTAAAAAACTAAATAACACCTAAAGACTTAAGAAAAATTGGGGTTTTGAGTTGAGAGCCAGCAGGGCTCATCATAATTCTGCCGCAAATCCTGAACTTGTTGAACTACCCACCACTGAGAGTATTGGACAACAGGCCTCATGAAGGTGTCCAAATCTGCAAGTTCTGGCTCAGACCATCTTATAGGAAGCAAGGGTCTACTTTCATCAAACCCTGGCTGAGTGAACTCACCATCATCTTCAATTTGATTCGGTATCCTAAAGAGCTCAGTTGTCCTTATCAGGCTGACTGGTAGTCGAGACCATATTCTCTTTCTAACTTCGAACTCATCAACAACATTTGCCCAATAATCTTCTAGCTCGACTTCGTGCTTATATTTCTTTCCCTCTACGGATCCTATATGGTGATGAGGATTGAAATTATCCCGGGACCGATATGAATTGAAGGGATACCTTTCTATTTCCAGTCTGGCAGTTTCTGCTGCTTGTGCTGATGGGCACGACTCTTCCATATTGCCAATGAAAAGTGGGAATGTGATTGCCGCCTTACCCTTTGCTCTTTGGAAGTTTTGATATGTTTCCAGTTGTCTGAGAACCTCCAACAATACCATTCTATTAGTGGGAAAAATTGGAAGTCTGAAAGGACGTCCCACAAAGCCCTGGATCCAGATGTATGTGAATCTAGGAAACTGGATATACTAGGATCCATATCTGCTGATGAGGCTTTTGGATTCACGAGATAATCTCTGATGTGCTCCTCCTTGCAGTATTCTTGTTATATACATGAGAAATGCATCGTGAGCTCTTCTAAAATGTGTCTTTTCTGACAGCTGCAGTTGAGGGTAGTAGTTATATACTTTGAGTTCATTTTCTCCGTTACCTATCGGACCTCGGCATATCAATCCAACATATCTATAAGCTCTTGCCAACATGTAAACAATATATGAGCTCATGTGAAAGGACTTGGTGCTTTCCAGATTAACTAGTTTTTCGTGGATGTTATTGCTAATCATTCTTGCCCAATTGAACATTCTAACTCTAGAAACAATTTCATCTATGAAGAAATACATCCACGTTTGAAATAATGCACCTTGGGGGCTGCCCATTATTCTATTCAATAGCAAAATTATATCACCATAATCTTCCTTAAAGCCGGTCCGGCACAAAGTCTTTGGCATCTTCTTAATTGGCCTTGGTTTTAGCAACCAAGACTTGTTAAAATTAGCTGTGCATTGCTCACTTCTTGCTTCAAAAATTCTCCTTGTGTCTTTCTTGGTTTTATATGAAGACTTGTGGTGGCTAGGAATGTCAAAGGCTTCTTGAATGGCGCGCTCTCCAAGATGTGCTAAGACTCCCGTCAGGAGCAACAATTTGCCTTTCCTCTGGATTATAATGTCTTGCGCATTCCACCATCAATTCAGGGCACTCAACAACGGGAGGAAATCCAGCTGCCTGGACAATTCCATTTCGTACCATCGGGCGAGCTATGGCTGTAGGCATGAGTCCATTTAGTCCCATCATTCTTTTTCTGAATTCTTCAAAATCTACATGTCCCATGTCAGTATCTTTGATATTCTTCCATTTTGAATTGACTTTGGATTCCAGCTGCGCTCCTTTACTTGCAAACTTCATTTGTTTCTTCCTTGAAGATTCGCCTTGTGTAGTCATCCACTTTCGAAAATCAAGCTAGTCGTTCAGAAATTTCACTCTTCAATTCCAAATTCTCTCCTGAAAATGACTTCTTTTCTGAAAACTACCTTTCTTCTTCCAAATTGCTTCTCAAGAAAAATTAAACTTGCTGAAAGATATGGTGAAAATGACTTGTTGATTTGCCTTTTAGGGTTGAGCAATTGATTTGTTTTAGCAATTTCATTTTTCTTCTTTTGAGTTCTCCTCTTCAGCAAAGTAAGTTTCCAAATTTATGTCTCTTTTCTTGAGTTCGAACTTCTTGAACAAAGTAAGTTTCCAAATTTACGTTTCTTTTCTTGAGTTCAGACTCTTCAGGATAAACTTTGGAAAATAATAAAGGATTTTCGTGAATTTTCAATTTTATTTTCCAAACTTTTTAATTTTCTCCAAATTTAAAAAATATTTAATTCACCTTATGGCTAATTGCTTGATTTTCTTTTTTATTTTAATTTTTTCAATTTAGCCATTGCGAAAATTATTCATCAATTTCAATGTTGGATGAAGATTTTTTTATTTTCTCTCTCCTGAAGTCTGACTTCATGTCGAATTTTTATTACTCTCTCTCTTGATGTGAAGGTGAATTTTGTGTCAAATCCTTCATTTCAAGGCGAATTTCATACTTTCTTTGCCATTTTCATCTTGGCATGGGCATATTTTACTTTGAATTCTCCATTTCTATCTCTTGAAATTGGACTTCTCATTGATTTACCATACTCTCTCTCTACTCATGGCGAACTTTCTTAGACTTGTTCCATTTATTTTCACTCAAGTGTCATGGCGCACTTTCAAGGTGATTTTCTTCTTGTTATCTCTTCATGGCGGACTTTCAAGGTTTCTTGCCATTCGTTTTTCCCAACTTGTTTGCTCTTCACATTGCCCTCTTAGTATGGCGGACTTTCTTCCTTATTGCCATTTATCGACCTCTTCTCTAGGTGGACTTCAAAGACTTTATTGCAAGGAGAGGGCGTACTTTCTCAACCTTTTTCATTCATCCACTTCAAGGGTTAGCAGACTTGCTAGAGCTCTTTCCAAAGATCTTTGCAAGCTGGCGGACTTTCTTGTGGTCTTTCCAATTGCTATGAAGGCTGAGCGGACTTCACAAAGTATTTTCCAAATGCTTTCAAGGCTGGGCGCACTTCTAAGAGGATTTTCCATTCACTTTTCCATGCCTTGATGAAGCTGGGCGGACTTGAGGCATTCTTTTCCAAAACATATGCTTGATGGCGGACTTCAAGTCATGCTTTCCATTTTATGTATGGGCGGACTTTCAACCTTGTTTGCCACATCTATCTTGACATGGGCGGACTTTGGAGAGACTGTTCCATATGCTTTCAAGAGCTGGGTGGACTTTCACAAGCTCTTTCCAATTGCTATCAAGGCTGGGCACACTTCCAAGAGGATTTTCCATTCACTTTTCCATGCCTTCATGAAGCTGGGCGGACTTCCAGGGCTCCTTGCCATCTCCATTCTACATGCTGGGCGAACTTTCCAGCCTTCTTGCCATGTCTAATTTCAGACCAGCCTTCATACTTAGGCAATTTTCACCATTTCACCATGGATTTCATAATTTTTTATGAATTTTTCCAGATTTCAATTGATTTTCTGTGATTTTGCATTGATTTTTTGGGACTTCTGACTGGATTTTTGAAATCCGGGCACTTTCTAAAGATAGGAACCCTGCCAAAAATAGAAACTTTTCCAAAAATAGTAACTTTCCATAAATAGCCCCTAAAAAATAGGAAGTCCAATATGGGCCAAAAATGAAGTCCCTAAAAAATAGGGGGTCCGGAGGGTCAATCCCCAAAAAGTAGGAGATGTCGGAATTGACTGAAATGACAGTCGATCTTCGTCCTTCAGGCCTTCTGAGTCCGTCTGACGTGTTCAGGCACTGATTCTAGCTCAAAATCTCAACTTAGCTCCGGATGATGATTAAAAAACTCTATCTCGAAAACCCCAGAGCAAACAAAACCATGAAAATGAAGATCAAGGCAAAACCAAATGGGCAAACCAAGGAGGGTCCCCATTTGCAATGGGCCGATGTGTGAATTAGGTCACAACACGCCCAAGCTTTGTAAGGAAGAAAAGTTAGAATTTTGACTAAGTGTAAGACATGTGGAGAAACATCAAGCAAGTCCGCCTATGCCAAGATGGAGAAATGGAAAGAGTTTCTTGAAGTCCGCCCCACCATATGACTTGACAATGGGAAAGGAATCTATCAAGTCCGCCCTTGGAGTGGAAAGAAATGTGTCAAGTCCGCCCAACCTAACATAAGTATGGAAAGGCACTTGGAAAGTCCGATTTGCACTTGGAAAAGAAAGTTCAAAGTCCAAATGGCAAGAAGTATGTGAAGTTCGCCTAGGCCTTGAATGAAAATGGAAATTTTTTTTGCCAAGTCCACCTAGCATATGGAGATCTCACCTTCAAGTCCGACTTGTAGAGGGGAAGGAGAAGAAAATTTGCCTAGAGGGAAATTTAAAATGGCCAAGACATGAGAAAATCCAGCATAATGGAGAAAGGAATAAAAAAAAAAATCCATGTAGTTGGATAAAATTCGCCAAGACAAGTAAAATACATGGGTAAAATAAAAATAAAAAATAAAAAAAATTAAAGGTTGAGAAAATAAAAAAAAATCACATGATGAACCTTTAATTATTTTCTTTAACACTTAGAAAAATCGAGCTCTATGGATAGACTTCAAAATTTTGATGAAGATAAAGATGAAGGGCTAAAAATTTAGAAACTTTCCTCGATAAACAAGAGTCCACATTCGATGAACTTGAAAGAATTGCTAAATGGATCGAATTTTTAAACCTTATAAGGCATTCTCAAGTCATTATCAACTCACAATTTCGATTTGAGAAGAGGTTTAGCTCTCTCTCTGTTTTTAGAGATAGAGAATTATTCAAGAGTTAGTAAATTTTTTGAGAGTTAGAAATTTTTCGAGAGAGATTTTTTTGAAAGATAAAAATTTTGAGAGTTGAGTGATCGATTTATTTTTCGAGGTGAAATAACGAAGAAAGAGGTAGAATTTTAAGCTGAAGGTTGAAATTTTCAGAGGATTTATTTATTTTTGGCAATAAAGACCAGATTTTCGAAGTTTATAGTTAAATTTCCAGTCACAGAGTATAATCCCGAAGTTTGATGAATTATTTTTACCTTTGTCTTCATTTTATCTTAAAAAAATTCACTAAGTGTTATTACTCAGCTTACTTTTTCATCGAATTTAACTTTCAATAAGCTGAAAGTTAGAATTTTCGCAAGAATTTTTAGACGAAAATCATAATTGAAAGTTAATATATTTCTCTCGCAGGTTGATGACCACCCCCGGAGGATCGTCAAAGAAAGCACCAATGAAGTTCGCAAGCAAGGGAGTCCAACAGGAGTCAAAGATCACTTCCAAATGGAAGAACGTCATAGATATAGACCTCAGACATGTGGACTTTGAAGAATTCAAAAAAAGGATAAATGGGTTAAATGGACTTATGCCCACAGCGATTGCCCACCGAATGATGTGAAATGGAATTGTCGAAGCTGCCGGATTTCCTCCAGCAATCCAGTGTGTCGAATTGATGGTCGAATGTGCAAGACATTACAACCCGCAGGAAAGACAGATTATAGCTCCTGATGGAAGAATTTTGGCGCACCTTGGAGAACCAGCTATCCAAGAGGCATTTGGCATCCGTGATCATAATCGAACTTCATATAAAACAAAGGAGGAAGCCAGAAGAATCTTTGAGGATCGGGCAGATCAATGTGCAACTCATATCAATAAAACATGGTTGGGAAAGCCAAGAGCTTCCGTTAAGAAAATGCCTAAGAAACTGCGTTGGACAGACTTTAAGGAAGACTACGGTGATATCGTTTTGCTCTTGAACAGAATAATGGGCAATCCTCAAGGTGCCTACTTTGAAACATGGATGTACTTCTTTATCGAGGAAATCACCTTTGGAGTTAGAATGTTTAACTGGTCAAGAATGATCAGTGATAACATCCATGAGCAATTAACCAACCTTGAAAAGACTAAGTCATTTCATATGAGTTCCTATGTCATTTATCTATTGGCCAGAGCCTATAGATATCCTAGATTGATATGCAAAGGTGTTGTCGGAAATGGAGAAAATCAATTCAAAGTGTATGAATGTTATCCTCAATTGCAGCTGTCTACCAAGTCTCATTTCAGAAGAGCGCACGATGCATTCTTGATGTTCATCACGAGGATATTACAAGGGGGGACCCATCAGAGGTTGACACATGAAGCAAAGAGCCTTATTAGTAAATGTGGATCCTGGTACATCCAGTTTTCTAAATTCACTTATATCTGAATCCAACGATTCACTGGGAATCCATTCAAACTTCTCATCTACCCCACCCATAGGATGATTCTACTGGAGGTTCTTAGGCAATTGGAGACTTATCAAAACATCCAAATGCCGAAGCAGAAAGCAGCCGTCACTTTCCCATTCTTTATCGGGAACATGGAAGAATATTGCTCGTCTGCACAGGCAGCTGAAGGTGCTAGACTAGAAATGCAGTGGTATCCGTTCACATCGTATCGATCTAGAGCTAATTTTGATCCTCACGACCACATTGGAATCGTGAACGGAAAGAAATATAAACACATAGTGGAGTTGGAAGATTACTGGGCCAATGCCGTGGATGAATTTGATGTTAGGAAAAGATTGTGGTCTAGACTGCCTGTTAGCTTAATCAAAACGACAAAACTCTTCCGTGTGCCAGACCAACTTGAAGATGATGGCGAATTTACATAGCCAGGTTTTGATGGAAGTCAGCCTCTTCCTCCCGTGCGCTGGTCAGAACTGGAAATCTTTGACTTGGACACCCTCATGAGGCCTGTCATCAAGTATTCACAATGGTGGGCAGACCAACAGATTAAGGAATTACGACGAAAGGGTATACCTTTGACATGCACTCTGATGGGTGAATCAGAATCTTACTCTTCGAACACTGGAGCATCCCAAGGAGACGAGCCAATTGAGAGCTCTACTCGTAAGAAAAGGAAGGAGACAAAGGGAAAAGAAATTGCAGATGAGGAACCTGCCAGGAAGCAGCAGAAACCGGAGCCTCTTTGTTCTGCTGTCTCTGCTAATGTGAATGAAATTTTAGACATTGATGAATCTTTGGGAGATATAAGGATTCCCTCTCCTATCCTTGTTTAGCCCGAAGATGATGAGCCTTCATCACCCAGAGGCACCGAGATTTTGGAATCGGACAATGAGGTTGACATTTTGGACGAGTTTGAGGAAGGAATGATTTCAGCCCTAAGAGGAATTCAAGAAATCTTGGGCACGTAGGACATTCAGGAAGAACAAGATACCGAGCAGCCAACTATTCCTGATTGGCTTAAAGAGAGATTGGAAATGAAGGAACCAAAAAAAGTTCTAGAAGAAGAAGACGACATGGTCGATTTCCTGGCTAGATTAGAAGTAGTCAGTGCAAGAAAGCTTGCCAAAACCTTCTCCACCATTCAGAGAAATGAAGCTAGGCATCGTACAGTCCAAGTTGCTGTGCCGATAGTTGACAAGTCGAGGGAAGAAATTACTCCCCTGGAATATGCCATTACCATTGTCGATTTAGGCCCTACCACAAAAGGACAGGAGATGGAAGAATTGGATAATTCTGTAGCCACTATCAAAGCGAGACTAGAGAAGGAAATAGCAAAGAAAAAAGAGTATAAACGGGAGGTTGAACGACTCAAAGAGTATATTCAACATCTAACTAAGCCTCTTGATCAGACTAGCTCAACAGCTCCTCCATTGATGAATACTTCTCATGAGACTTTTGAAGAGGAGAAGAATATAACCAAGGAGACTAAAGAATGTTTAATCAGCAACAGACAAGAGGTGGCTGTATTTGTAGAAAGACTGGCATTGGCGTACGGGCAAACTTCTTCTTTGCTCTCGAGAATTGCAACATTGGTAGAAGCATGGGATAATGCTTAGGATATTCGAGACAAAATCATTCCATGTCTCAAAGTGCTTAAAGGAGTGCCGAAGCAAGAGCTGGTCAATGGTAAAGTAATTGCACCAGGTGCAACTTGTGATTTCAGCAGCTGGTACATGACTTTGATCACATGAAGCGAGGTCCTAGAAAAGGTAAAGGCAAATACTATCCGAATTGAGGAAAGGACAAAAGAAGTTCGGGAGAAGATTCTAGCTGTGACTGCAGATGCGCTAGAGGACATTGTACAAGCAAACAACCTGTAGTTTGAAAACTTGAAGCACAAAATTCAGGAAATCTTCTTCACTACAGGGCCTATCCTCAAGCAAAATTTGACTAAGGTAGCTGACTTCCTATTCATCTTTCACAATTTCCAACGGCAGGAATCAGAATGGGAAGATACTTTTGTTGAATGTTCGGATGATTTAGATCTGCTAGAATTCAAGGTCAATGCGCTGCCACCTGTCACGATTGAGGAGGTTGACATGATAGTTTCCAAATTCATCCAGTATAATGCTACCAAAGAGGATATGGATGGGCCTCCTCAAGAATAGCTCTTCACTTCAGTTCACTGCCTATTAGCTCATTGATCACTGACTGTGTTTTAGGAAACCCTAATTAGGGTTGTTTATTTTTTAATCTCTGCCATTGATTCCAGATTAATCTTGGCTGTTCATTGTACTTCATAATCTCTATAAATACCCTCCTCTCATTCTCTCATTTTCATAGATGAATAGATGGATAGCATGATATAGAGCATAGATAATAAGAGAGAAAGAGTTTATGAAATTGTTGCAAAAGACTATTTTGATAATAAAGTTCATGATGCATGAGATGTTTTGAATTCTTTCATTGTCAAATGGTTGCATGGTTACATACTTCTCTGAAATATTCCCCCTTAATTTTTTCCCAAAATTCAATACACAAACCAACAACAAGTAACTGATTAGCGTTAGCTCCAAAAGCAAATCAGCATGGAAGTAACTCTAACCAAGAATGTTCACCAAGATCCCAATGTGGGCGAGTTGATAGCATATGGTCAGAGGATCATTAGGAGTAAACTGAATTGAAATTACAATTCATCTGTTGATGCAGACATCCACAAGTAGTGAGGATACTCCACTTATTTAGTGGGTGAAATTATTACATTATGAAAGGCGGCAAGCCAGCCATTTAAATCCTCACTTCCACTTATTAACGTGGGGGGAATACAGTCCACACAACCACTTATTTAGTGGTGGGAAACTTACAATTAAAGAAAGATGATTATTTAAAAACTCAACAACTCAATTGTGGGAGTATAAACAAATATAAATTGCAGCAACTAAACTATCAGCTGTTAGTACTACTAACAAGCTTTACAATTAATGAACTAAGCTGCAAATGAGAATGATGTGCTTCCAAAAACACTCAATGGTTAGAGTAACACTTCCTATAATATTTACAATGCCAAAATGATATAGAAAGAAACTCAGAACAGCATTATAACAATTTCTAACTAATCTGATCAGAAACATGAAATACGGAAAATCAGATCAGCAAGATGAGAATCCACCATAATGGACGTATCTTCTTCAAATCAACTTGGAAAGCTTTCAAACCATAGCCAATCAACAGCTAAGAGCTAGGCGTCCAACCTCCATTGAGAAAACAAGCCAAAAACAAAGAGAAATAGCTGGCACGATTCCCAAGACAGCCAAGAAGAAAGGTACGGCCTCCAGGAAGGGTTGCCCTTCTCCCAAAAATCAGAAACTTCACTAAAAAATCTGAAAACTCCCAGAAAGGGTTGCCCTTCACAGTGAAACAGCATGGACGAATACCCAGAATGAAATAAAATTCGTTGGTGAAGCTATGATCAGAAATTCGCTTCAGCCATGACGAACCAGCAACTCAAGAAATAGGCTATACATCAGCAACCTGTTGAAAACATCAGAATTGAAGCTCAATTTGCACCTCTGAATGAAGTACAGTCTCATATCTCCACCTAGGAAGCCATAGTTTCAGGCCCGAAGGATGGATTGAATTTGCTAAGCTTCCCCTTAGCCAGGTTTTGGATTCAGTCCAGCGGCATAACTTTGCTTTCCAAAACATAACATAATTAGCTCATCATAAAACATCAATATATAGGCTTCAGTTGGCAAATGAAGCAACAAGAGACTCTTCAAATTCCAAGAAGTTGAATCACTTCAACTTCCAAAAGGGACGCCACTTTAAGCATTTCACTTTTTGAAATATTAAAATATCATTCAACTTCCCCTTTAGGCGTCCATTTCATATTGCAACAATAAAGCATTTATTAAATAATTAAATGCTCACTTGACCCCTTAATGTCCCCTTCTTTAAAACATCTTGAAGTCATCAAGCCTAGGCATGGGGTACAACTTCAAGACATGAAAATTGACTAAGTCTGAAACTCAGTCCAAGGAGATAACCAAGTACAATGCCCAAGCTGCAATTGATGAATTTCTAAAAATAGCAAACTGACAAATGCCAAACTGAACCAAGTTGATGATGATGCTTCTGCCAAAAATGAACTTACTAAAAATAGCAAATGCCAAAAATAGTAAGTTAACTTCAAAACCATCAGAATGCCAAACTTACCAGCCAAACTGAACTGCAACTGATTGAGCTGTTGCTAGAATAATACTACCCAAAGAGAGACTTACCAAAAATAGCAAACTGCTATAAATAGTAAGTTTGCAAAACCTCATCTATACGCCAACTGAGCAGTAATCAAAACTTACTAAAAATAGTAAGTGTTTCCAAATATCATTTGAGCACAAACCGAGCAGCCATCATGACTTACTATAAATAGTAAGGCCCGGAAAGGATGTTAGAATCAAATGCATGTCATATCACACTGGAGGTCTCTGAAAACCCAGAAAAACCCATAAACCTTTTACATGCAAACCCTCGAAAAAGCATCTGAAAGAGGAAACCCTAATTTTCTGCTTCAGCTTAGCCTACGGATTTCCGGAAATAGGCTTAATCCAATTGAAGAGCGTTGGGCTAAAATGGGGACATTGCATTCTCTTCCTCATTGAATAGATTTAAGTTAGAATTTCTTTTGAATATTTGTTAAGGGAATGATAGATTGATCGTAAAGATTAGTGAAACTTTGCTCATACTTTCTTTGGATGGATGATTTCTATTCAATGCGTAAAGTTAGACTGAGCTTTGATGTGGATGCTTCATTGTATCACTTCGAATAATATTGTTCTATTGATGGTGTTGTTCGTAGTAAGGAAATTTAAGCACAAAATTCCTAGAAGATTGCACTTGCTTTGTGTAGTTGTTGTATAACGTGGCGAAACAAAGTATTGTTCGTTGGTTTCACTTAATCCTTACTGTCTCTTGAGTTCGTAGGAATAGTATAGGCTTCCTCAACCCTTATTCCCTTTTTTCACTTTTTTGTCTAAAATCAAAAAAATCCAAAAATTATATCATTGCATTTAAGTCCTTGCTTTCTAAGTGACTTGCTAGAGTAAATCCCTATGTATTACCGGAAAAATCACATCATCCACAGAGCTTATCCACACCCATCTTACGAAACATTGGAATTGCTGTATGATCTTTTTGGCAATCTTAGCATACGAGGCAGTTTTTCAAGAGAGGATAGAGTGTCTTTGGATTCTTTATTCTAGAGTGCTTGGTGAGTCATAAAACATGCATCAACACCCTCCATAGGTGTACTCCACCTAGATCCCATGGACAAATTTGGAATTTGTCCTTCCTATCTTCTGATGGTTCCTGCTGCACCATTCTAACTACACCAAGAATGCCAAAGTGCTCAAAATCTGCTCCTATATTATGTATCCCAATAGCATGATTATCTTGTAGAAGCAACTCAAATTAGTTGTAAGGTTTGTCTCCTTCATCCACAGAAGGAAACACCTCATATCAACCATCCAGCTCACATTTGCATGTCTTCTGCATCATAGTCAAATCAAATTTGAATAGGCTGAAAGTAAAGCTATATGCACCCTGCTCATTATGCACATAGTGGAATTCGTCAGTAAGCTCTGTCGGAAGTCTTGATCAACTACTAGGATCCCAAATCTTGTGAATATTGCAAAACTCCATACAAGGATCAGAAAGAGCACCATCATCCAACTCAAAGAGTGGATTATCATAAGACAACTCAGCATCAACCCCAAACAATGGATTATTAAAAAAATGTAAATTATCTTTTTGCTGATCTGAATTACCTTTTTCTGAATTTTTGGGGTATTGGACAAGATCGTGCTCCTCCATCACCTGTTCAAACTCTTCTTCTATGATGACCTCTTTCCAAATTTGCTGATTTGGAACTAGGGCAGCGTTAGTTCCAAAGACAAAGTCGTCATCATCATCCCACTTAACTGTTTGACTGGATGATGTTATGCTTTCTGTAACATCATTATTGGAAGGGAAACTAGAATCATCACTGTCAATTGATTTGTAAGCTCTAACACAATCGCTCACAATATGCCCATCAATAGGTGTTGGCCCATGTAGTGTATCACATTGGAATCTATCCTCGTTGCCTGCTACGTCTTCCCTATGACTGAAAAAGCTCTTCTAGCTGCAGGTTGCTCCTCGGATGTAGCTGCAATAGATGTTTGGTTTTCTGATTTACTTTCCTCATGAACACCTGTAGGCTGCAAATCACAAACCAAGGCTTCCTCTTCCTTATCCAAACATTTTGGTTTTGCAACCATCCTTAAATATGCCCTTTTAATATTAGGGTCCTTCATTAGCATGTACAAATCTTGCATCAACTCAAACATGGATTTATCTGTAGCCATCTTTTACCTTGAAGTTGATCAATGAAGTGTCCCACCCTATTTGACTGATTTCTTAAATGATGTTCTCCGTTTGACACATTAGCATTTTGTCAAACAATAACACAGCTATAATTAAAACCAATTGCAGAATTACCAAATTTGCATTTCTTAGATATTTGCATTCAACAATAAAAGATTCAATCTTGTACAATAACCTATAACAGGGATATATCATAACAGAGATATTTGTATATCTGAGGTCATGGATTACATACAGATTGAAAAGATTGCAATGCTTAGAATATTCAATTATTTCATATCTGACCTGGTAAGGCATTCACAAACTGCCACCCTGAGACTCACTGTTATGTAGAGGCAACATACAAATCATAGCTGGAGTGTTAACAGACTTGATAATACCAAACACACTCTCCAATACATGTTCTTATTGCTCAGCAGATAAGTTAACAGTCTTGTGCTTCATTCAGCAAATGGAAAACATAGTTGGAATAAGTTTTCCATAGTCCATGAAATTGTTGCAAGCTTTTGGATTCAACTATGTATGTTTTTGTGTCGACGTTTTGGCTCACACTCAGTGATCCATCATCAGGAAGAGGAACAATTGGAAGAAAGGAATGCAGATAGAGCCTTATAAAGGGTGGGGGAGGAGGGGTGAGAGAAGAAAATGAGAATAAAGGGAAAATGAACAATTAGCAAAAAGCTAAAAATAAAAAAACATAAGAATGTAAGGTATTAAGAAATATAAAAGTCCATTATGAGAAAAAAAAAGGGTGCATTGGAAAGAAACTAATACAATAAATGGAATTAGCAACAACAAATTATAAAGAAAGCTAAAACGATGCCAATAACAAAAGTAAGCAGCATACCAACATGAACAATTAAATTTAAAATGCAACTAAAATATGGTATGCATTGCAAGTAAATAGAAAAACATAACTAGAAGAAAAGGCAATAAGAAAGGGGAAACACAAATCAAAAGAAAATTGCTAAGTCAAAATTAATAAATATATAAATCAATAGTAAACATGAGAATAAGAAAATTATATAAATTATAACAAGTGTTAAAGCAAGTAAGTTAGACCCTCATAGGCTATCTGTGCGACCAGGGGCTGAATATGGAGGCATTGGAACCGAATTCTGGTTGTACCAATGCGTAGGGCTCGGATAAACACAGTTAAAAAAATGGCTCAGAAAAGCCATCGAGATGCTCACGATATCACTCCTGGATTTTGGCCTCCAACAAGTTTTAAAGCAAGAAAGTTAAGACCCTCATAGGCTATCCATGCAACCAGGGGCTGAGAGTTTTAAACAGTTCCAATGTGATCAAGGGCTAAAGTAAAGCATCTATAAACAAGCGCTTAGTCATCATATGTCCATGGGCCTATTTTGGGGGCAGACTCCAAAATACAATCAACTAAAGTTCAATTAAATGTTTTAGTTGAAACTTGTATCTGTCCATATCTGCCCTACTGCACACTCAGCACTTCCTGAATCTATGCAATGAGGCTGCCCACAGAGTTTTTTGCTGCTCACAAACCTGCAGCACCCTCCTTGTGCTGATTTTTTGACAGCATCCTTGCCTCACAGAGGTTTGTTTCTGTTCTGTTTATTTGGCCTGCACACCTCCTCACATGCCATTCTGCATTTCCACAATGGTGCCCTCCACAGAGCAGATTGTCTGCACTATTGTGTGTTTGGCACCACCAGGGATCCCAATCACTCTGGTGCTGCTGCCACAACACCAAAAAACCCATCTTCATGCCACTTTGCAGTTCTGATCACCGTTGTGTTGTCAACATGCTCAAGTGCCCTCAAATGCCAAACCTTTTGTGCAAATCACAGATTCTGTGCATCTTTGAGCACCCTATGCCAAAGAACACACACCTAGGCTACAAATAGTACGCCATCTAAAAACTTGTTTGGTAGGTGATGTTGTGTGGGCTGCGAAATTGCCCATGCCATTTCCTTAAACTGCACAACCCTTCCAAGCTCCCTAACGCACTGCTAAATACCACTTCCATCGCCCAAACATGACACCAAATGCCTGAAAATATTGTCATAACAAAAGGAATGGTAGGCTTGGGACTCCTGCATGCTATCATAGACCAAAATTCATCAACAAGAATTAAAACTGACTAAAACACTAAGCATGCCACAGAAAATTAACACGCTCATCATACTCCAGCAAAGTCTAGGACACTAGACCATGGAAAAACATGCACGCTAAAATCCTGAAATGCAACTGACAATCTATCAAAACACATGCTTGAGCATCACTGTGCCTACCATAGTTTGATGATCACAAAATGTCTGGTTTGGTGTTTGCATTTGCCTGGGAAAGTCTAAAAATTTGTCTACTTGCAGTCTGAAGGTGAAAAAATGAAGAGGGCTTTATAACCATCAAATTATTGTCATTTTGAGAAACCGTCCAAAAAAAATTGGTTCTTTCCAACTACAGACTTTTAAAACATGTTCTTTTCAGCTGCCCACAAGTTTCTGCCTTGTCAACCCGAGTTTGACCATGTGTTACTCAGTTTCCAAATACGAGAGCTTGCCAGTGTCATAAACCCATCCTCAAATAAATGAAATTGACATAAAAAACATGGTCGCTGTCCAAAGACCCATTCGATCATGCATAAAGGAACAATATTAAACATATTTAAAAAGAAACAAAGATAATTAAGAGTAGCCGACTTCATGAAAGGGTGCAATTTAGAAATTAACAAACAATAAATAAATCACTCAACCAAAAGACAACTCTCTCCAAAGGGATGCATCCTTTCACTCCCAAACAATAAGGTATCTAGAGGTAATGAAACAAAGATCTGAAGGCATCGATTGTTTGGAATAATAATTCAGTTCTACAGATATTCCTGGCTGCTCCAAGGGAGCGTCTTATCCACTACAGAGGCTGCAAATCAACAGCAATCATTCAGATATCCAGCCTTAAGATCAAATCGCATGGCTTAAAACTCCAGATCAGATACAGTGAATTATTTAAGACACCAATTGATCCCATCATCAAATGCATGTAATTATAGAAGCAAGTTCATAAACAGCATCTGATCTGTAGTGTCTATTCTACAGATTTAAAATCATTCTAGTTGCGGACACTAGTCCAGATTTTATATCTGATATTTGTTATTTCTATCAGCATATTCATAAGAAATATATATACATAGATCACTCTAATAATCAGTTCGAGTATAGTTATAAAGATTACATCTTGATCAAATTAAGGTTTGCCATTTGATTTATTATATCTGATCATACCTATATCTTAGACTAAAGGATAAATCAAGTTGAATCTATAAGGGGATATCACAGCCAGTTATACCTGGCACGAGTAAATGACTGGGTGATGATTATTCAGAGTTAACCATGTGTAATTCCCAGGTTATGCTGCTATGATTCCTACAATTAATGATATGATTGTACTATTATATGGATGTACTAGACACTTGGCTTTGGTCGTTCCGCTAGTAGAAAAATGAATTGGAATTCAAATATCGAAAGGGAGAAGAAAGGGCCAATGGAAAAGAAAGGAATTGTGAATTTTTTACCATACTGAAATAATATCCTTTTGTTTTTCATTCTGAATAGAATAAAAAAATAGATATCTTTCCTCTTAATACTATGAGCTAGAAAATTATGTCATTGCTGCTTATTATTTATTCACATGTGTCACGAACAATGTTATAGTTAAAAAAACCTAAAAGTTTGATGAAATTGATAGAGATACTACTATCGTTTTTGTTGATCGAAGTGAGGTACAAGACAAAGTGATATTTAATGGAATAGATTTTGTGAATAGTATTTGGCACAACACGGACATTAGCACAATATCAAATGCTTCCTCCTACTCCATAAATTTCTATGCTCAACTAAGCTGAGGTTCAACATTTGCACTTTTGCAACACATTTTGACCTCAGTTTTCATGATGTTGTTTTAAAGCTTTGCAAGCATTTATACTATTACTTTAATTGTGCTGACTACACGATTTCAGACAGTGTAAAGAAGATACTGATTAGTTCTTTGGAAAGGGATTACGGAAAACAATCCTTGAGGAGATACAAATCATAACACAATAGTATCATCCTTGCCCGGTGGCACTTTGGGAACCCACAGAGATAAATAGTTGGAGCAATGTTATACTGATTAGTTCTTTGGAAAGGGATTACAGAAAACAATCCATGAGGAGATACAAAAAATAATACAATAGTATCATTCTTGCCTGGTGGCACTTTGGGAACCCACAGAGATAAATAGTTGCTTCATTGCTCTGGAGTCTGTACTATGAAATTACAAGTATCATTGCTATCATTCTAGATTTCAGAATTGATATTTATGGGAATTCATCTTTTGGCTGGGACTTTTATGTCAGTGAGAATTTGGGGCCGTTATATTCTGCTCCTATTTCAACCCATATACAACTATAGCCCCTAGAATTACAAATTAATTTGTGATTTCGACCCAACAGAGTGTTGTGTCCGGAAAGTTCTTTTGATCTTGCTTACATCTCTCAAACGGAAAATGTTTAGTGGTTTCTGAAGAATATACTCAATGATCACTGTTTTTACATAAAGGAACTGTGATGAAAATTAATGTCTGTTGTCATCTAGAATTTGTGTGTGTGATATTCCAAAGTGTTTCATTATGCCTATACAAGGATAAAGGAAGTCAAGAAAAGAAGCCTTTTATACCTTCAAAAATATTCTTGATGATCTTAAAATTCTATTGGGTGTTTTGGTTTTCTTTAAAGGTAACTTGCTTTCTTTTGCAGTTTCTTCATTCTTTATTATTAATCATAAAACTTGTCAAAATTGGATCGATGGAACAGCATACATTTCATAAGAATATAGTTGCAGCTGTAGGCTATTTAGTTGTCACTAAACACACAGTTTTCTGTAGTTGTCTCTTTTCAGAAGTAAAATAGTCTGGGTTTCTTCTTGGCATCTTTGTTGATACAGGTTAAAGCTTGATGAGTGGAATGCATGCTTTAAGATATGATTTGTTTTGTCTAGTTGTATTCTGTCGTAATTTTATCTGTTCAACATTTGATTTCCTGAATTATTATTTTGTAGGTTGATACTAGTAATTTGAGTGTGGATGAGTTAGACGAACTATTTGACATTCCTGATGGGCTTGCTCATTTCCGATTGAATATGGAGGAACTTCTGATTGAAATTTGTCATCTTTTGGGGCCAACACAGTTTATTCAAAAGGTCAATGATTTTTCTCAAACATATTTGGTTGTCAATGCAAATGCTGTAAGGACCACCTATAATTTATTAATTTCTGCTGCAAAATGTATTTTTGGTAGAGAGTGTATGGTGTGTTCTGAAGTTTAACATGGTTGAAATATTTGTTATAAGTACATTTTTTTTTCTGCCTTTTATAGTACATCACTGCAGTCTTTTCTACATGCTGTTTTTCTGTGTTGTATAGAACCACTGATAATTAATTTGAATTTCATTTGCATATGACCAAATGAAATAATTTTGAAGGTATCTAGCAATTTTTTTTAATGTCCGTAGGCAGTAAAGAGTCAAGGCTAGGAGCATGGAAGATGGGATTTTTTTAGCTGACAGAAAATTTTTATAGTCTTGGCTGCATGCTGAGGTCAAATTGATTCTGTAATACATTTTGCATTTTCTCAAATTCTTAGAGCATACGGATTATATCTTCAGCTTTTCACAAACAAAATGGTTATGCTTGAAATTGGTCTAATTTCTTAAAGAGAGACAAGAGTATTTAAATTTCGTGAGCAAGTTATATGGTACCATTATAACATGGTCATAATAAATTATCTTTTTAAATGCTTGTTATTAGAAATATGACTTGAGACAAATAGAAATTATACGCTGGATAATATAACAAAGTGATACAATGGAAAGTCATTTCTTAGTTTCACTACCAGAGGCATCTCTTGAAGAGTCTTTTAGCTGGTGCAATTTCAAATATTAATATTTCCTTTCCGAGACATAAATTTTGGTAGAAATGTATGTAGATATTACTTTGGATTCAAGTTACCAGGATATGGGTACAGTGAGTATGCGTGTATATATATATAAACTTGTACAAAAATGAATATTTTTAATGCAGATAAAACATGAACCTTGATACTGGTGAAGATTTGGACGCTGATAAATCTGTTTAAAATTTTAAAAACAACAAAAGACAAGTTTAGAAATTCATAGTAGTAAATGCTACATGCATATTACTTAACAATCTAGTAAAAATCATCGAAGATTTCATTAGAGATCATATTCTTCATTTCTGTGTGGAAAGTATTAGCTGGTTTGATTTTAGATTTTAATATCTTCTTTCAGCAACAACTTATGATGCGAACCCTGTTGGGAATATTGTTTAATTCGTAAGTCCAGTTGTTTTATTTCTAATATACCATATATGTGTTTGTCTATATGGGCCATAAAGTTATGTACTCTAGGGTAATATTTGATTCTTCTTATTATTTTATCGCTATTATAACTCCTTCCACTTGTCCTTAGTCTTATGTTTTTAATCATGTCCTAGCTATTATGCCTTGTAACAAATTCTTGTCATAGTGTGTCAGCAATTATCTATTATAAGATTTTTTTTTCTGTTTTACAGATAACTTGTAACATGTCATTCTATTTTATTTTGTGAGTTTCCTTGAAACTCTTATAATTAGCTAGAACAAGTAATAGCATTATTTGGAATCATGATTGAATTGGCAAACTAAAAGTTTAAATAGAATTTAATTACTATGGGTTTTAATTGGGAAACAAAAAATGCAGAAATATTCAAAAAAATAGGGAAGAAAATATTATTTTTGTTATTTCATGACAAACGAAGCATGTATAGAGGTAAAGTGAAAGTAAACAAGAGTAGAAGACATGAAATAGGAATTTTTTCTTTAGTTTTGTCGACTACAATGCATAATTTGTCTCAAAGTTTGAACCTAGAATATCAATTACAACTTAGTAGCTTACACATAATAATATAATATTACAAAGTAACAAAACAAAGGCAATGAGGATACAGTCCACCATGAGGCTACAAAATGTGATGTTTAACCTCCAACATCTTGGCTCACTGACACTCTATTGTGGCCATTGACATCAAATACCTCCTCCAAGATGGCCTAGTCTTCATTGTCAAGTAGTGGCTTCTCATCATTCGTGATCCACTATGATTTGGATTAATCTCATCAAGATCAATAGGTTGATACTTGAAAATTGCTTGATGTTGTCAAGGTATAAGTTCATGATGTATAAATGTGCATGATGCAAGAGATTTATTGTGATTTTAAATTTGCTAGTTGCAACAATATTTAGAATTTAACAATTTCATAGTAAGTAATTTCTAACTTCAATTTTTTTGACTTCTGGGTTAAGATTGTTTTGAACAAATACAAAATCATTCATCCACTTTTGTTTCAATAATTTATGTCTCTTGTAATGTATATGTTCAAATCCACTCCAAATACACTCAGGAGTTGAAGAAGTGCAAGGTTTACCCAAATGGTTCATCACTATCTATAATAAGGATTTGGTTTTGTTGTGAAAAATTTCCTACCAGTCCTCTAGCCAAAACTGAATTTTGTCAATATTCTATCAATAACGTATTTCAAACTTTCAAAATGGAAAAGACATAAGTTGATTATAAATATTTGGTTTCGAGAAATGTACCCCGATGATGTGTCGCATGTTTTAAGACCTGTTTTAGGGACATGGGGATGGATTGGAAATGTCACCCTGCCCTCCCTAATTGTAACCTTTTTTTGGAAAATGTTCCAAAATGTTTAATTTTTTCAGGTATGGAGAGGGACAGCTAGTTGATCAATATAAAATGTTTTTTCAAAAAGAAAAAAAAAAAGAAGAAAAAAAAGGGATGGGGGGTCTACAAGGACCTCCACACCTCTTTGTACCAACCCTAAACCTAGAAAGGCCACACTAACAATTGAAAACAAAAAACAAACTTATTTTGCCATTTTCCAAGCAGGGTCTTTTTTGCTTGGGGTTTGAGACATTGTGAAAATATGGTTTGAATTGCAAATGAATGTGGCTGCAATAACAAGTAGGGTTTCTAAAATTATTTAAGTTGCAAGTAGGGTTTGTAAAAAAAAAAAATGCAAACTCAAAAAAAACAATGATTTTACAAATTACAATGATTTTTTTGTTAAAGAAACACAAAAAAACCAATTAAAAGAAAACTTACCTCTTAGATTAGGCTTGAAATGCAATGCAAACTCCTTCCAATTGTTGGTAACGAGCTCTCAATGCACCTCCTTGCTGGTATGAAGCTTCCCAAATGCTATCTGAGCCTGGATTAGTCTTCAACTTCTTGCTGGTTGCCCTACAATGAACTCTTGTTTTTCTTCACAGATCTCTTTTCTCCTCCTATTTTGCCAAGTAAATGAAATGAGGTTGCTTTTAGGGTTGGGGAGATGATATAAGTAAAAAAAAAAAAAAACCAAATTAAATGACTATTTTATGTTTTTTTTTTTTGGCTTTTTTAACTCGACTCTGCCGGCCAATTCCTGTAGTCGGGACTCGCCTGGACTTGGTGAGTCTAGCGAGTCCACAGGACTTGGTAGGACTTGGCCGAGTCTGAGTTCGAGCCCCCAGGACTCGGCCAGGGTGACTCAACTAGGGACTTGTTGAGTCCTAGCGAGTCCGGGCGAGTCCCATTTCTGTGCTTTGCATGTCCAACCTTTTGCGATGAATGGTATATGAATTTGAAATGTTGAAAGATTCAAGAGAGGGTACTTTTTAATTTGTTATAAGTTTAAAATTGGACTGCTAATATACTTGCAATTTCAAATGATATAGTGCTTAATTTTGAATTACTTTTCTTTAAAGTTTCTTCTATGATTGTTACTGAATGCTTTCCTTGCTACTAGAATGCGATATGATATTAACAAGCAACATATTTAAATTTTCTTATTGCCTAGTTGTTTGGTGGAGCATGGAGCTCATCAGAAACTTCAATTCCATGGCAAGATGTAGAAGCAAAAATTTTTGTGCTTAATGTGGTAAGAACCGTATTCCCTTGCAACAAGAAACTTAGTAGATATTCATGATGTTTGCAATCAGTACAGAACAATGAAAATACATTGGGGTTTTGCCTTATTAAAATGTAGATTATTTTTCTAATTTATATTTAGTTTTACATGAATTTTTAATTACAAGCTTGTAACAAGTTAATGATTCTGTTTGCTTGCATGCTTTTATCTCTTCTAGTATGAAATTTTCACTGCTTAGTGTTTTTAGCTTGAATAAAATCTGTAGTGTGAGTAACGATTGACATAAAAAGCCATGGTTTGTATATAACCTTGCTTTTTTTTTTGGAATTATTATCACATATATATGTTATAAGCAAGTCGCTTGGTTCACAATAATTTGCTTTCTATTTTGCATTACTTTGCTTATGTTATATTATTCAAAATCCAAAGACAAAACTTATTATCTTGCTTCATGGTAAGAGGGTCCCTGTCAATGTTGTGGTGTGGCTATTTTTTTTGTTGAGGTTTGAGATATATGCAATGTATTATATGTGAGCTTGACTTTGGTGTGTATTTGTGCTAAAGCTTTTATTAAGGTGGCTGGTTTTGCTTGTGCTTTTTTCTTATTGTATATAGCTGGAGTGCAAGGGGTAAAAAAAACATCTTATTTAATGTTGCATAAGTTGAATGAAAACCATATCTAACCCTGAAATCTGAATATCTTGCAGACATAGGTGGTAACCTATTGCAGCTTTGTTGGATCAGGTGGATACATATATTTCACTTGGTTAAACTGATGATAGATGTAGATGGCATGGATAAGGGTCCTGCTTACATATTTTTGTTGTTGTTACTTTGAGATTGAAATGATGTGCATAACTTTAATCGATAGCCTAACATTCTTCATTCCTATAGGCAAATGGCTGAGATATTGAGAGATCTCTGTTTGAAATGATGTATAATTATAAAGGCTTAGAAAAATTGATCTCTCTATCTATGATATGAGGTCTTCCATATTAGAGAGTCAACATACTATCATAAAGACATTCATGTTGGTTAAGGTTATTGATATATGGCTAGTAGTGCTGCCCTCCTTGCTTTAAGGATTCCCAATGCAAATGAAGAGGCAAAAATCATAGTTGTTAGCAAATTTCATTGTAGGTTTTTACGTGTACTTGCTTATGGAGGACTCCAATTGTAAAGCAAGAGACATCATGTTCAATCCCCAGTGGCTGTTAAATTTCAAATCCAAACATATGCAAAAACATTGTGGTGTTAGATGTTGGAGGGATTTTTTGATAGAGGTTCCACTCATAAGCCCATGTTTTTTTGAGTTGGTGGGGAAGAAGAAACATAGTGAATAGTGGACTGACCATAATGTTGCAAAAATATTTCCAAATCTTTTGTATTTGGGTGTGAGCACCATTCTTTTAAGTGCTATTGAATGGTTTACATGCACTCCTTCCTTTTCTTCCTCTTCTTAGGTGTAACTTGTGTGGTACCCAAACACAATATATATAAATTTTTAATTGCCATACCATGTTATCCCCTATTTTGAATTTTATGTATATACATAGATACATGCATGCATTTTTTTTATAGGAAAAAACAAAAAAAAATTGAAAAACATAATTATTTATAAGTAGGAGTTCATTTTCACAACATGTCAAATTGTGATATTGCTATCTGGATTCAATTGTGTAGTTTTACGAGTCAAACTCATTGACCCATGTTTCATGAGTAGTGGTTCACAAGAATCCATTCTCATGATAGTGAATGGTCCACTTTGCACTCATTGCATCTAGGTGATGCTCACAGAGGTGAAGCACTGGGCCTTCCCGGGAGGTCACCCATCCCAGTACTACTCCAGCTCAAGCGTGCTTAACCAAAAAGTTTCCCCCAAGGTTAAACCCACTTAGCTTGCAACCCCATTTGCAAAACCTTCAACAAGTGTTGTGCCTTATGAACCATTCATCATAGAGCCCCTTTAGCTCGTCAATTGATAAGTAGGTGTTCTTTTCCACAACATGTCAAATTGTGATATTGCTATCAGGATTCAACTGTGTAGTTTTACGAGTCAAAGTCATTGACCCATGTTTCATGAGTAGTGGTTCACAAGAACCCATCTCTCATGATAGTTAAATACAAGACAACTTATAAACACTTCCCATGAAGTTAAAAACTCAAAATGGCGTTTTAATGGAGACACATGATTAAAATTTGAAAGGGTGTCATTGAGTTGTGCATCTCATAAACAAGTTGAAGCATGGTACTTGGATAAACACGAAGATTTAGATTTTAAAGTTCTTGATTTTGGAGTTCTTTGCACATGATACTTGGAGATTGCTCACATTGTCCATTGAGGACTTGTCATTGTCGCATATTGCAAATTACAACATACCACCACTCATCACTTCAACATTTCAACACGTAATGTTTAGCTTAGCACCTAAACGCTTGAGTTTGCACACTTCATTTTGGTTTTTTATGATTATGCATGGAGCAAGATAATCACTTGCCTTCATTCTTGATGCAATTTTTTCTTACATAGGAGTAGTTTTTTATGGGTTGACAATGTGGACAACAAGTGGTTCACATTTTTAGCTTGATATAAAGTCAGTTCATTTAGTGCATGCTTCAACACACTTTTAGGCTACTCATGGGTGCAATCAGCCTAGGTTATCCAGTTTCGAGGACTCATAGTGTAGCCAACACACTTTTAGACTACTTATGGGTGCAATCAGCCTGGGTTCTCTAGTTTGCATTCACAAAAGTGACAAAGACAAAAGTTGATCATTCTTCTTCTACAAATCTCCTCACTTAGAACAGAAAATGGTGGTGAATTTCTTTACAACAAATGGGTGCAGTAATCTCTCAAAATGGGATATAGCATCATGGAAAGATGACTCGATTTGAGAAAACAAGCTTAGGTCTTTACCAAGTCCATATCTTGGTTCTTTAAAAACTGCAAAAAGGGAACAAGCTTCCACTCTTGCAAAACCTTTTATAGAACATTCGAGCTTTGTATGAAGCAAATGAGGCACCATAAACAAGTTTCCCAATGCACAACACAAATAATGGTGTTTTCACAACCTATATGGATTAAGGGGGGATGTAACAATAATGTACATTTAGATTTTCTATTTCATAGCTACACTAGAGGCTAAATAGTCATTTAGAGGTGTTTTGAATATTCTTTTTCATATTATTAAATATGTGAGTTTTGATTAAATGGGATAAGATTTCATTAAATAGTTTTTTGCTTGTCTAAGTCTCATACATTTCATTAGTCAATCGCTTTTTTTGCATTCCATTCCTGTACCAAAGAGAACTTTTAGGGGTGTCACTAGTAGAGGAAAGTGGATGTTGATTTCTTAGGGCAACAAATGAATTTGTAGATGAATTGGGATTAGCATTCATTATGGCTGCCATTGCTTTCTTTGTCGTCTTCTTTTCTATTTTTTCATATCAAAATTGGTAAGTAGGGCATCCATGTCGCTCATAACCTCTTCAAGTGCTTCATTACACATGCTCACATCATGTCCAAATTTTCAAGCAAGGTGGTATTTTTATCTATTGATTCTTTTTATCATAAGAAGCTTGCAAAAGTTACAATGGACCTTGCCCTTGGTATCACCTTGCATCCCAAGCTTCCATGTAGGGTCTTTCTTGCCATTGGTTTGCCTTGGACTTGGCATTGCTGATTTTAACATAGAAAAAAAAAACTAGTGGGTTTTTGAAAAAAAATATTATGGAAAACATTTATAAGATAATAGAATGAAATGATATGTGGTAGGGTTAGGAAATTAGGGGGTAAAGCAAAAAAAAAAGGGCAGCATTAGTCCTAGGTTTTCAACATTTGTCATTTCGAATTTGAAAAAAAAGAGAAAAAGATATATACCTTCGCAAATAACAGTCCAAACTTGTTTGAATCTTCAAAGATGCTTTCTAAAAGCATTCCAAAGCCTTCTCTGGCCGCCTTAAACTCTACTTTGTAAAAAAGAGAGACAAAACATGTGGGTCAAAATGGACTGGAAGAATAAATTATGGATGTGGGTTTTTGTGTTTTCATTCCATGTAAGTTTGATAATTGAACCTGGAAGTCTCCTCCAAAAATTTCGCCCTTTTTTTTTTTGTAGAGATGTGGGTGAGTCACGATGAGTCTATATTGGAGAATTGGTTTGCTAGTTAATGTGTTCTTGTGGATGACTCGCAAGTTATGGTGAGTCATGATGAATTTTCCATCTATGGTCAAGGTATTGGATAAATGCACATCATCCATATTATCCCTCCTTGTTTAGTAGGAGAGCTTGTAGGGGAATATATTGCTATTTCCAGCATTACCCGGGGATGCGTCCTTGGTCCAAAAACCCTATCCTTGACTCGAGGATGTCTCGAGGATGGGTGGACGGCCAGGGGACGTCCCCTAGATGTCCCCAAAATTGCCAAAAAACCAAGAAACATTCTAGAAACCCAAGGACGTTTGGCTTTGGGGTAGGGGACGATTGGCCATCTCGGGGACGGTTGGCCGTCCCCTGCCTCAAACCCTTAGTTCAAAATAAAAAAAAGCCCTCGAAACAAAAAAAAAATAAAAACATTATTTTTATTGTCTTGTGGTCCCCCACCTCCCAGTTTGCCCTTATGAGGAATAGACTCACCATTTTGAGTCATTTGAACATTTTTATGAGAAGAAAAAATAGGAGCAGCTGGAGGGTTTCAAGCTAGCAATTGCAAGAGGAGGAACAATAGGGTATTGAAGGAAAGGAGATTAAATCTAAGGCAAGTGGGGCTGCAAATCCTTCAAAGAGGTAAGTCTTTTCCTTTTCTTTTTATTCCAATTTTTTTTCAAAGTTTGAAGCGTGAAATGTTAGATTTTTCTTTTTGTTTTTGTTTGCATTTTTCAGTTTAATCTTGCATTCAAAGTGAAAAAAACATGAGCAACAGTGAGAGTGAGGGTGGAAGTGAGAATGAAGTGTGAATAGTTGATAGAAATACAAGAGGAAGTGGTGAGGGTGGTAATGGACAGCAACCAAACGGAGTTAAATGCCCTTCAAAAATCATGGAAACATATGCAAATGGACTTTTGAACAAGTAAAAACCTTTCCTCCAATATGTTACACTTGTGGATCAAAAGGAAAAAAATTTAGGGGGGAGTAGGGTGTGGAATTGTCATGTTTTCCATAAAGATTTTAGAGGCATCTACACAAGGGTATGGTCTCATTTTTTAGGTATTAAGGGCCAGGAGTTAAAACATGTCCAAATTTAAAAGAACATGAAAAGATAGAGTGCCATAGATTGCACATGGAGCTGGACATGGGGGCTCAAGGTGTGACAATGCCGACACCTTCTTTTGCATGTGGACAATCATCTATGCCTACGCAATCCATTGTTTAGTAGTAGTGAATTTGGCACAAGAGGAAAGATGAAGATGAATGGTAGTGACAAGGGAGCTTTAGTTGAAGCTATGTTTAATGTGCAAGCACGAGAAGCTACTGAGTCTTCCATTGCCAAATTCTATTTTTCTCATGCCATCCCATTTCATGTGGACCGTTCCTCTTACTTAAAACAAATGATTAGAGATGTAGCCACTATTGGTACCTCATTCATACCCACTGGAGATCATAAGCTATGCACTGCCCTCCTAGACAAAGAGTATTCCAAGGTTAATGTGCTAATGGAGGATATGAGGCAAACTTGTATGAGGATAGGTTGCTCTATTGTGATGGATGGGTGGACTGATGTTAGACATCGACCACTCATCAATATCATAGTCACATGCCCTATTGGTTCTTATTTTCTCAGAGCCGTGGATTGTTCAGGGAAGCTTAAGGATGCAGACTTCTAGTTTAGTATTCACACGGGCCATTAGTAGGGTGCCTCCATGTGATGACCCAAAGGTTTTCGATGGATTCACACAGGCCATTAGTAAGATGTATTCAAAGGAGTAGGCTTCAATACTTTGCACACAATTCCTTGACTTTGCAAATCTTTGTGGTCCAGGCGAGGTTGGATAGAGCTATATTAGCTCAAACTGACCCTATTGGATGGTCGACATGGCATGGGAGGGATACACCACAATTGAAGATACTTGCCACTCGCCTTGTTGCATAGGATGCCAGTTCCTTTGCTGCAGAGAGGAATTGGTCCATATATAGCTTTATCCACTCCCTCAAGAGGAATAGACTTACCTCTAGACGAGCAAAGAAGCTAGTAGTCGTGCATAATGCTCTTCGACTTCAGGATTGTCAGATTCTGAGTATCGGCAAACTCCAGCTTTACGGTGGGATATTGATCTCAAAGACATGGCCTAGGTTGACGAAGAGGAGACACGAAAGGGATTGGTTGGGATTACGTTGGTTGAGCTGGACCATCACAGTGGCAAGGACTCAGAGGAGGACTCTGATTTTGATACAGTGATGGGAAATGTAGATTAGGGGCAGCAGTGCACTTTGTTTTTTTTCTATTTTGATTTTCATATCATAATGTAAAACTTTATGGCAGCAATGTAGCCTTTGGGAATTTTGTTATAAGTTTATAAATTATAATTTGTAAGTTGTATGTTATTTTTTAATATCACAATTCACATGCATATTGACAATGAATTCTGAATTTTGAATGCATATTAAGTATTGACAATGAATTTTGAACACAAATGTTATATGTTAAGGTTGTATAATGTATATTATGCATGCTTTATCCATGTTTTCATATGAATATTTAAAATTTCCCTATATTTTATATAGCCGTCCCCTTTGCCGTCTTCTAGCCCCAAATTTGGCTTGAAAAATCGGTGACTTGGGGACCCATCCCGCCATCCCCATCTTGGAAACTCGGGGTAACATTGCTTATTTCTAACATTTTCCAACTAAGCTCTCTTAACTGTAATCATTCTCACATGGACATTATTATTTCTTGTATTTTTCATATCATGGTGATGAATGGGGAAGTTGTTGCTTAGTCTTCGTTTCCTCTAGACTTGAGCATAGATTAGATCTAGGTTTGATCCCCACCCTTGATCTTCACCTTTGTTTCATTGGCTCTTTTTATATAGTTTGAGGGACCTTCCTTACACATGATTATTTGTAAACCAATCATATGTTTATTTATCCAAATTGAGTAGGGCTTATCCATTTTAGGTTCACACTTTAGTAGTGATTTTTCATTATTTTAGAACTAGTTATTTTTTCATCTCATGGAGCTCTTCCTATGAGTTACTGTACCTTGTATTTCCAAGTCCCACTGACTTGGTTTCATCTTTCTCTTTCTTACTTTTTAATCCTATTGTCATATTGTTTGGATTCTATATAGAGCCATTCATCATCTAATCCATTTTTATAGCTAATTTTATGGATATTAAGTGAGAAGTGCCTTAATTTATTTGATTTGATGGTGGAAACAATAATTTTTCATATTGGGTGTGCCATATATTTGCCCTGAAAATGAATCTTTAGTACCCAAAAGCTTTCCAGGTATAGAAAAGAGCTCCACTTAGAGTTTCCAATAACATAAATTGTAACGCTTGTCTTAGAGAACAAAAGAATTCTATATTAAATATCTGAGGAGAGCCTACTTATAACTTTCATTATAGGAATCATATTAGGTAGGAACAACAAGATTAATAAACGTTATATTGAATTGAAATGATTAATATGTTATTGAAGGAATTGACCCTTGGATGGGCAAAGATGCAGACATTGCTTGGTGAGTTTTTCACAATAACCAAGAGGAGATTCTCAGCCAATGGTGATGGTTTTCAAGTGGTCATTGAAGTTATATGCAAAAAACTGCTATCTTGGGAGGGTTATGTCTTTTTTGGGCTCTTTGACAAATGTACTTTTTTGAGGATTAGTAAGTCGCTGGGTCTAAAAATAATTTGTTTCTCCCCACATTTCAGATTTTTACCTTAATGGACGTAAAGTTTTATAATATGAATTTTTAATGGTTGTCAATAGGCTTACTAAATGCCATGGTTGCTCTTGTTTTCTGATAGGTGCAATTGATCTTTTAAGTCTGTTAGGTGTGGTATTAATGATCTGTGTTGTTAGTGTTTTTTGCATCATATTATTCTACATATTGGAAAATTGTCAATAAATGAGAAAGTTGACGATGAAACCTTTGAAGTGGAGCAATACATGTTTTGAAGTTGTGATGGTAAATCTGTTAATTTTGGATCCGGCAAAAAATTATAAGATATAATATGGCTTGTCACAAAGAAGGTTGAGTTGTCTAGTTTGATAAAGGACTAAAATGAAGTTGATTATTAATTGTTATCTTTGAGCTATGTAATGATTTTATGTACTCCTGATAGGGAGTGAATCCTTTTGCAATCTGACTGATCTTGGTTGTAGTTGAGATTGATGCTAGGACTACCCTTAAACAGTAACTTGCGATACAGAAATAGTACTTTCATTGATAAAACTTTAATTTCTGTCATCAATTGTCTGACTTCCCAGTTTTGGTTGCTGAAAACTCAAGAACATTAGGTACATTTTTGAATTAACAATAGTTGGATTTAGAAGCTCTGTAATATTTTTTGATGTCTGATAGATAGTGTTGTGAAATGCACAGCCTTTTGATTTTTACATTACAATTGATTTCTTGGACCTTTCAAGAATGCCACTGGTCTAGTTGGCAATGTGATTTGTATGGATTCTAGGGCTTCTATTAAGGAGTAACTTACAAATATATTTAGCATTTTCACTGGGTAATATTATACACTTATTTTATATTGTCTTACTGCATAGTACAAGCAATATCCGAGCCTTATATTATGAGTTTTGTAATTGTATGTTCTATTTCAGGTGGCAGAGATAGTTTTGCAAGCTTTACCAACTTTTGATTTTTCAATCCTAATGCAACTGGTCATTGCTCTGTCCAACAATTCCTCGGTTGGACTAACAGGATTTATGTTTTTGGTAAGTTCAATTATAGTTTTTACATTGATATTGTGAAAGCAGTAAAAGTCTTCCACTCGCTCTTAATATATTTCATGTTATCTTTTGAGTTTGCAAAAAATTCTAGCTTTTGTTTCTAGTATTTGAATAGCTTAATTAGCTAGTTCAAGTCATGCTTGCGTGTATTGTGTTTTAAATAAAAACTCTAAACCTCTTACATTTCATTGTCTGGTCTGCTGGAGTGACTTTTACATATTGCTTTATAACATTTCGTTGCTCCTAAGGAATTTTAAATATTTTGTATCCCACCAGGTGCAAAAATCTGTTGCTGATGCTTTGGGGTCATACTCAAAGTGTATTTTCTCTGTTAATCCTGCTATTGTTCCTTTATTGTAAGGATCCACTCCTGAAGTAACTGGCATTTTAGATATCATAGAAGCTGGAATTGATCTTTCTTCTTTCATCTATATGTTGGCCTATATGATATAATGAAATTTTTTCAAGCACAAGCACCATGCCAAGGATAAGGGATGTATGTCTGAGGTTTTTTCTTCATTTTGTTGTTTCAGATTATTTTTGTCTTCAGGGCTCTCTCGGCCTGTCACAACAAGCGCATGTGCTACTGCTTTGCGTAGGATTTGTGAAGATGCTTCCAGAATTATAGCTGAACCATCAAATTTAGAGGTTCTTATATGGATTGGAGAGGTAGTGATTGCATATTGACATTTATCCAAATAGAAAATCAGAGTTAAATAATGTCCAGTTACAAAAATAAAAAATAAAAAGGATCAGAGTTAAATATCTAGAAACACTTCAAATTTTTCCATATACTACCTGTGGATGGGAAGATATGTTATTTGGGATCCATTTTTCAAACTTTGTGTATCAATGCCAAATGCTTCTAAATCTATTTTCACGTTTTTCATCTTTGTGGCTAATAGTTGTATGTTATATGTTCATTCGCAGCATTATGGTAAGATGTTAGAACAAAATAATTATTATTGCCATTATTCAGAAGTAACTAGTTAAGAATTCAGTAACTTTGTCATAATGACCATAATGGCAGTTTCTCCTATGGAAACATTTAGCATTTCCTATCTGCTACAGTTCCAGTCGGTTCAACATTAATGACAGAAACCCAGTGTTGAAAATGCATGTGTCTGAGCATGAGAGGTTGTTGAGGTTAAAATTCATTTGCATGTCTTTGTTTACAAAGTTAATCATCATGCAAAGTTATGATTGTTTGAATCAGACACTTCATGGAGCATGTAACCTGAGTCAGTGTTGATAGTTTCGTTAAGGATAATGATCACATACTGTTGAGGCTTTATTTAAATTTAACATTTCCATTGTTACACCAGTGGAATCTTATGTCAAGATTTTTAAGCATTGAATAATTTTTGAATTCTCCCTAGAAGTCAAATAGTTTATAATTTTGATGATCTATGATAACATGGAAAACAATGTATGCTCATATCAATTTGTATTGCAATGTTGCTCAAAAACAAAAAAATATTTGATGTTTGTTTGAACCTTTCCTAGCTTAACTAAAGGTAGACATAGATGCTGCAAGTTTTTTTATGACCATTTGTTTTAGTTGTGCATTGATCAATGTGTATGATGCAATTTGAGTCCATTGAATTCCCTTGTCTATTATTTTCTTCTTGCGAATACTATTCATTTTATCACACTAAAATTCTAATTCTGTGTCACATTATTATTCTTATTATGTGTTTGCATCACCCAGGGTCTAGAAAAGATGCATCTACCTCTAGAAGAAGAAGAAGATGTAATTAGTGCAATTGCAATTGTTCTTAATGCAGTTTCTAATAGAGAGCTGCTGAACAAATCCTTGGAAAGATTATTGAAGTCCAGCTATGAGGCTATTGAAATGCTGGTAAGTGTTATTTTAATCTGTCTGTATTTTATTTGTTGTTTCTCTACTATTAATTTATTTAATTTTGGCTGAGTAAATTTGAAGGCTCTTTGTCGGGATTGTAAAATATAAATTCTAATAGGTTGGACAATGTTCTCTTATTGCTTGATACATCGAGAATCTTATTAGTTCAACTTGAATACTATTTATTTTCCAAGGGAAAACTTCATCAGACTCATGATATTTAGGACCTCCTTATATCATATCTCATAAACGGAAGGGTATGTGTTGTGTACCTACATTCTACATAGTTCTAACGTATGTACTAGATGAGTGAGTATGAATTAATAAGGTGATAAATTAAATATATCGATCAAGCAGCATATCCTATGTGGTATGCCCCTGCAAGATGATGGGCTGTACCAGTTAATAACTTAGTAGTAAACTTATTACCTAACTTTTCAATTAAGTGGCTTTTTAACATGCCCTCCCATGTTGGAAAGACTTTGATCTGAAATCACAGGTAGAAGAGAATAAACAATATAAATTTGATAAATTTCTAAAGTAGCAATGCATAGAATCCAAATCAATCCACGTGAGGTGAATATAGATAGAAATCTAATATCTTGGCTAATGGTCACTCAAATGATGTAATGTCCCCGTTTTCTGGATCGCCTAAGGAATAATAATATTTTTAATTATTTAAGGTTACCAGGCAAAAGTGCAAAGCTAAAAGGTTAATATTAAATAATTATATTAAAAGGTTATAAAGTGACATACTTTAATGATAAATTAATAAAGTCACTTTATAAAAGTGTATTAAGTGGTTTAGGTGGGAAAACCCTAAAAGTGCAAAAAGGTATGATAAATAGGAGTTGAGAGCTCATTCTCTCACATTTTGTTTTATTATTTCATGTGGGGTTAGAAGTTTGGAGAAGCTCTTTGGAGTTTGAAACCCTAGGAGGGTTTTCCTACGGGTTCTAGTTTCAGGGGTGAAAGATTCCTGCCTAGCTGGTGTTGGCAAATTCATCTAGTGTTCGCAGGTGTGAGATAAAGCAAATTTATGAATCTCATTCAGAGATAAATTTGAGGACAATTGATCAAAATCTTCTTGACTAAGAAGCGAAGATTGTGAAGTTTCTGTACGAGGGTTTGAGTATATTGTTGTGTTGTTAATATTTTCAGGGATTGAGACCATTGTTATTTATCTTCTGTTGGGCACCATATAGTTGGTGAATATTGTTGTAGGGTTTGCTTTATTTTTCAGAATAAACAAGTTTGTCTTTCCTGGCGTATAAAGACAAATATTGAATGAGACAAAATCCAATCTCATTAAATTGAGCAAAGAAGGATTTGTCTTGGTGACACATTTAGACAAATGGGAAAAGGAAAAATCTCAGTCTTCATTGTTAGCGCTACCTTTGGGTATCAAGAGGTGCCTGTGTGTTGGCTCTTAGCCGTAGCTACATTGAACCATCTGTCAACTCGTGAGGACAAGGATATAATGAAGTCATTTGGGCTTCTCATTGATTTCTAGAACTGGACGACACTCTTTTGGAAGATGTGGAGTTTGCATTAACCCAGGCGTTGAAGACTTTGGAGAGTGAATATTTTAACATTGGACATTATTTCTATTTCGTGGCAATCCAACAAACGTGGATGATAAATGTTATAACATTATTCTATTGAATATTACGTTGAAAGGTCAAATTAGACTATTCTCATTTTAAGTCGGGTCTTAGGTGCCTGCTAGCCCGATACCTCCAACCAACACCAGTCTATATGCAGAAAAAGACAAGTTTAAGGCGATCTCTCAATTGTTTGGGAATCATCGGGTCCTGTTTGTTCGGATCCTTCCACACTAGCCGCCAACATAAGAAGTATCTGGACCTGCTTAGTAGTGTGATCAAATATGGAAGTCGATTACTAACAAAGAGGAGTCAGGACTTTGGGAAATAGCCGATTCATAACTGAAGCACTACCAATCATAAAGATGTGAGTCTCTATGCTGGATGAGTTGATTGCCTCCAGAAGCGCTTCCTATTTGCTTCTAGTTTATCTTTAAGAAGGCAGTCTGTGGGGTTTTGAGGCAATGTTAGGCTATTTGGAGGGAGCTTGAAGGGTTAAGAAGTAATGTGGGTCTAATTGGGACCATGGTGTGATCCTGGCAATACATGGAAAACGTTTTATTAACAACAACAATCCTTCTTCATTCCTGGTATGAACTTCTCAGCATTGAAACTTCAGGCTCATCACATGCTTGGGTGGCATTTGGTAACAAGTTGGTTATTTGTTGCTATTACACTGCTCTGAGCTGTTCTGGAGAAGACACAAGCACTTTCAGGCTTGGATGTTTTGGTTACCAGGTTTGAGTATTGTTTTGTTTGCATCTTTTAGCTTGCTATATTCTCAGTTACCGTATACTTCTGCCATTGCTGCTATTCATGGGTCTAAGTATGGGCATATTTGAAATGTATTATCAATACATTCATAAGTTGTAAACTCTGCTAATTGCTATGCAAATCTGAGTGTTACCATTGAAATGAATGATCAATATTGAAGCCTAGAAAGCTTATGTCAAATTTGAAATGTGTTCCTGTCCATGCACTGTAATGCCAATTCAATATAGAGTAGAGAAGACTAAAGTTGTTTATCAGTTGAAGCATACTTTCCAGTTTGAATTCTATCTTTGCGTGCTTAGTAATTATTAGTCTCATAAAATGCTGCATCTATCAAACTAAGAAAATATTGCAAAACTACATTCAACCAGGCAAGGGACATTTCAGTGGTATCAGAGCTCCGTTATCCTGCCAGCCTGTTGGGTAATTGGACTTTGTCTTAGCTAATAATCCAATTCAGATCAGAAATTTCAGTGTGGGATACATGGCTATTGGTAGTCATCCATTGAGGGATTTTTTTGAATCATTGGAGCAAAATTAGATTTCCATTGAAAAGGGATTTGAAATATGGTGCAAGAGCAGGAGGCTACCAAAGTTTTTCAAGTGAGACTGAAGTTAGTTGGTAAGAAGTTAAAACTTTTACCTCAGACTAAAGTAGCACTTCTTAGCATTTTGGAGGAAGTAGAAAGTTGTCTTTGTAAGGTTGGTCAGTCACCTACTCAGGCAATGTGCAAAGCTTTGACTCCGTTGGTGCACTCGTTGGTCAAGCCAGAGTTGATGAGACATTAGGATGAGGAGATAAGACTTGCAGCTGTCACATGCATTAGTGAGGTTGCAAGGATTGCAGCTCCTAAGGCACCCTATGATGATGATACTATGAGAGAAATACTTCAGCTGATGGTGGAGAGTTTCCAAGGGTTACATGATGTAAAATGTCCCACCTTTGGTCAGAGGGTTAAAATCTTGGAGATTATGGCAAAGGTGAGGTTATGATACTTCTTGGCTGATTTTAGGTGCAATGATTTGATTCTCCAGATGTTCGATTACTTCATTTCTGGAATCAGGAAATGTCATTCAGATAAGGTGAAAACAAGTATGCTCAGTATTTTGTCCCTGATTCTTGATGAAGATGATGATATATGCAAATAGTTGCAATCTGATTTGTTGGTCATTTGGAGAAAAGAGCAGCATGTCTCAACTGCTGTATATGATTTCATGAAAAGATTGGTTGAACAGAAGATTGAGAAGTTCAAGGAATAGTTGACTACGAAAGAATTAACCTCACTTGGTATACGGGTTCCACCTTCTCTACATGAATAATTCAGGCCATCATCCAGTGAATCAACTGAGTTGGATGATGTGATCAAAGAACAAACCGAGCCATCTTGTGTTATGACACCTAATAAGGGCACTGATGGTGATTCTACAGGTGGAATTAGTGCTGTCCTAATTCCAAATCAGAACATATGTGTGGATGATTTTGCAAAAGAAAATAGTTGTGTAACCCAAGCACTTCAGGAACAATTTGATGCTACTTCATGTGAAGCAGAAGTTGTTCATAGACCCAATGGCCCACACAATTTGGTGAACCAGTTGAAGGTAAGCAAAAATGAGATTGTGGCAGCATTATCTCATCATGATAAAATGCACACGCTGATTGAAAATCATCTTTGGATGGTTCAACTGGAGAGAAGGAAAAAGGGAATTGAAGCAGAGTCTTCTCATGATAGTTTGCAGGTATTCAAAGAAGGTATGGGGGCGATGAAATCAAATTACTTATGCCTTCTTTCAGATCGTGACCACCTTCTCAACCTTGTTGAAATATATTCAGATGCTTTGAGAAGGAAAGCAGAGGAAGTTGATAAGCTCTCTCGTGAGCTGAAGGTTTCCAGCGATTCCTTGAAGAGTACTCAGTTGGCCCTTCAAGAATTCGAGATCCATGTTGATGAGCTTTGCTTAGAGTTAAATTTAGCTCAATGTTTATCATGTATAGCAGAGACTTAGTCGTCTATGATGGCCATGGCACATGATGAAGAAAGTAGTGTGAAGTCTGCTATCGTTCACTCTCAGGATCCAGGTGTAGTGCCTCTTGTGTAGGTTAGGAAAGGGGAGTCATTTGGTGATGGATGCATTATTTTGATCTTGAGAGGTATATGCTCGAGTTTTTGATTGATTATAGCCTATGGTTTGGAGATAGGCATGAGGGCAGATGTATCCCAGTCCTAAACCCTTGGGTTCTACCTACTATATTTTTGATTGATGGCTGTCCTACTTTGCTGGTTAGAATTCTATCAGGTTACACTTTGAGGACAACAATTGTTGGGATGGATAGGAGAAGTTGGGATTGCCACTTTGGTGTTAGAGGACGGGACGATGACAAGTTCTTATCATCGTTGGACAGTAGAGATACCTTTTGCTCCATCATGGACATGATTTACAGGTTGCATGGTGCTGTTCTGATTTATACCAGCAACTTGTCAAGGGCTAGCATGTGCTTCTATGCACCTATGTTGGGCATCCTTCACATCCACAGGAGACCACTTAGTGTGGAATGGATTGTTGATGATGCAGACACATACTTGGCTATAGGTTCAGGCGTCATCGGAGATTTGGGCACAAGGCTCTACTTTGGTACTGTAGAGATTGTCATTGGACAACCTTATTCGGAGAAGATGGGTTCCTCTGAGTCTTGCACATTGGGTCTTAGCATTGTTCCATCTTCTTTTTAGGAGATTTGCAGGACCTCAGCTTGTGAGGACTATGGCATTCTTAATGGTACTCTTCTTACTTTTGAAAGCAAATAAAAAAACTCTTTTTATGCAACAGATAGAGATCTCGTTGTCAAGGCTGCAATGGGTAATGAGGATGTTGTTGCAAGACCAACTCATCCTGTTTTGAGATGCGAGTCATCTTCGGATTATGGCAGTGTAGGGTGGAATACTCATGACTACTTTGGTATTCCATTGGCGCAGTTAGGGGAGTTTCACCTCGATTGCATAATGAGGTGTGCTCATCAGTTTACTTTTAGCTCACATACACAAGATTTGTCTGTCTTTGATGATGCAGAGAGGTGGGTTGAGTAAGGGGTTTTTTGCTTCACTCTGGTATGATATATTTTCGACTTCATGTGATGAGTCCAAGATTTGCAAGTCTCTTACTTTGTCCTCTCTAGTTGGTTGCTTCTAGAAGCAGGAATTTGAGACTTGGTTTAGTTGGATTTCAGAGGTTATCAGAGTGGCACAATGGAAGTTAGAAGGTGTTGAGATTGAAGGACTTTTGGTTGGTCCATGGGACCTAGGTGGAATACATCTATGGACAGTTATGATATATGAGGTTTAGCACCATGATACTTGGAGTTGGTAGAATGAGAATGATTTTTAGATTTGGGATCCAAGAATTTTATTATTGGGTGGTTGGCTTCACTGGTTGACAGAGTTTGGCAGCGTCTTGGGCTTTAGTTACATACAGAGGTTATGGGTTGGAACGTTTTGCAGGACCATTTGGGATTTAGGTGGTTGGTTGACAGGTGCAATTGGGTTTCCGCTCTGGCCTCAAGTGCTGTGGCAGTTGGACTAGGTTGTAGCTGCGGATTGCTTGAGGGCAAGCAATCTTTGGGAAGGGAGGGCTGTAATGTCCCCATTTTTCGGCCCGCCTAAGGAATAATAATATTTTTAATTATTTAATGTTACCAGGCAAAATTGCAAAGTTAAAAAGGTAATATTAAATAATTATATTAAAAGGTTATAAAGTGACATACTTTAATGATAAATTAATAGTCACTTTATAAAGTGTATTAAGTGGTTTAGGTGGGAAAGCCCTAAAAGTGCAAAAAGGTATTATAAATAGGAGTTGAGAGCTCATTCTCTCACATTCTAGTTTATTATTTCATGTGGGGTTGGAAGTTTGGAGAAGCTCTTTGGAGTTTGAAACCCTAGGAGGGTTTTCCTACGGGTTCTAGTTTCGGAGCTGAAAGATTCCCCCCTAGCTGGTGTTGGCGAATTCATCTAGGGTTCGCAAGTGCGCGATAAAGCAAATTTATGAATGTCGTTCGGAGATAAATTTGAAGACAATTGATCGAAATCTGCTTGACTGAGAAGCAAAAACTAGAGTTTTTGTACAAGGGTTTGAGTATATTGTTGTGCTGTTAATATTTTTTAGGGATTGAGACCATTGTTATCTATCTTGTGTTGGGCGCCATATAGCTGGTGAATATTGTTGTAGGGTTTGCTTTATTTTTCAGAATAAACAAGTTTGTATTTCCTGGCGTATAAAGACATATATTGAATGACACAAAATCCAGTCTCATTGAATTGAGAAAAGGAGGACTTGTCTTGGTGACACATTTAGACAAAGGGGAAAAGGACAAATCTCAATCTTCGTTGTCAGTGCTACCTTTGGGTATCAGGAGTTGCCTGTGTGTTGGCTCTCAGCTGTAGCTACATTGAAGTATCTGCCAACTCGTGAGGACAAGGATTTAAGGAAGTCGTTTGGGCTTCTCATTGATTTCTAGAACTGGATGACACTCTTTTGGAAGACGTGGAGTTTGCATTAACCTAGGCGTTGAAGATTTTGGAGAGTGAATATTTTAACATTGGACATTATTTCTATTTCGTGGCAAGCCAACAAATGTGGATGATGAATGCTATAACATTATTGCATTGAATATTACATTGAAAGGTCAAATTAGTCTATTCTCATTTTAAGTCGGGTCTTGGGTGCCTGCTAGCCTGATATCTTCCCTTTTGGGCAGCCCTTGGGTCCGCTTGGGCTCAATCATGGGGTGGACCTTGGTTTCTTGTGGCTTTGAATTGGACCCATACAAGTGAGGGGGAAGGGGGAAAGGGAGCGGTTCTTCCGAACCCTGCAACATAGACTAAAACTGAAATTAATTTCATTAATAGAAAAATGTCTTGTAATGTTGATTTGCATGGCCATAATTTTCTAATTGATTGGACCTAACCTACTAGAACTTTTGATACTCTTATTTATTCACTTGTATCATTAATCTTTTACTAAAAAAGCTAATGAAGATATTAATATCTTCCTTCACTCAGTAGTCTTTCTTATTTTTTTAGCGTGGGGTTATTTTGTTACGTTTTAACTTATGGTATTCTTAAATTTTAATAAATATGTTTTGCAAGTTTTCTTCCAAAACCATCTAATTTTGGCTTTTCAAGAGCAATCTGTCTATATGATTTAGTGCAATGACTATTTTAGGAAGCAATATGTGAAAACAAAACACAGTCTATGTATATTAAATCTGTTTTTCTTATTTCTATGTTTTCTAAATTATAAGTAGAAAACCAGGAAGGACTGACAAATTTTACAGAATACGCTCAATGGTTGTTGGAAAATAAATCAGTCAGAAGTACTGGAGGATTTTTGAAAACCCAAATCTCAAGCTTTTTATTGTAGCAAAGAACTGAAAATACATTTTTTTGGAGTGTTCTTTGTCCAAAAAAATTAATTTCATCTTGACTGGATGTTTATGATCTAAGAATGAGTTATTGAGACTTGATGGATGAGGCCTCAATTATTATCTCAACGATCTTCTCTTGATTTTTCCATCTTTGTTTCAAACCACTTCCTTGGGAATTTTTTCTCTTTAGGAGAAATTTAATTTCCTTTTTTTACTTGTAAGAGTCATTGTTTATGAGTATAATCAATTCTTTTACAATGGCCTTTATTTTCTCTTAAGGTTTTAGGTGATATATGAAATTCATATGGTTGAGCCTTTATTAGGTCATTAATTTTTGCTATAGTATTGGTTATCGAACTTTCAGAATATATGCATATAATTGATCCATTGCTGCATTACGTTCCATTGAATGATAACAAGAAGTCAAATGTAACAGGAAAGCTCACTCTTGGTGATGGTTATTATCTGAGTTGGGCATTAATGTTCATATGGAGACACCTTGGCATTCTGTTGGTGATTACCAAGGATGAATATGTAGTAGTGAAGAAGAAGAAGTAGGTTGTCAATCTAGCTAAATTAGAGGAAGACAAGGGAGAGGAGCTAGTTTTTTAGGATGAAGAGGATAATGCAAAATGAGATGGATACCTGGTTGGGATAACAAATGCTCAAAACATCACTTAAACTAATGATCGCATACCACTGCTAGAGTCACTAGCTCCACTTCAATCTAACATAGGTCTCCCTTACTTGCAAAGGATAATGGGCAATAGATTGAAGGCTGCTTGAACCAACTTGGTGAACCAATTAATTTGTAGTTTGAAACTTTGAGGTATTTGTCAGCCCATATCAATCTCAACAAACTCTAGCATCTAGGCTAGTGTAGGATCATATGGATTAAGAGATCAAAATAATTTAGGCCCTAAGATTGTACATATTCATTCATAGGCTGGGGGAAAGTTCCTCTATTTTTCCCAAGGTCAAGTCTTGCCAACCAATATATGATTTTGTCTCAATTTTTGCATTTTATGGGACATATGGGCCAAGCACTAGAGAGCATTTTCAATGTGGTAGGACATTTAGATGTTATAGGTGGTCCATCTCAAAACTGATTGATTATGAGGAGGCCTCACACTTCAAAATTTTTTGTGCAAGGAGGATGCCACTTTGAATTCATTAGAACCTGTGTCGACTAAGGATGACCAAAGTAAGACAATCTTGAGATGCATGAGCAATGGCTGCCACCTCCTCCCATCCATCCCATCACCTCTCTTATGCACTAGGTTTTGTGCTCTTTACACATCATTGAGCAAACCCTCGGCTATCGATATTTGTTATTGTACTATATTTAAGCAATGCCACACATTAGAGGACAAGGAGAATGTTATTGGTGACATTGTAGTATTGAAGAGTGAGCTTGATGACCAACATGCTTGTGTTTAGGAGTAGCTTAACCAAAAAATTCAACTCACCTAGGCACAATCAAAGAAGGTTGTTGAGTTTTAAGGCAAGTTGGAGGTTGTTAACAAGAGGCTATGCGAGTATCAACCAAAAATCAAGAGATTGCCAAAATGGTGAAGTGTGCATAGGGATGTGAACTTGTAGGAGTCATACACTTGCAGCAAAGAACAATTGAAGTTTATACCTTATGTCTAGAATTAAAGCAACTTAAGGAAGAAGAAGTAGACTTGTCAAGTTCACTAGCCATTGAAGCTCCCATTCATTCAAGGACTTCCTCTTTCCCCCCCACCTCTGTCCTCTTTTGACTTCTTAAGTTATTTCTTTCTATTGTTATTATTGTCAAAAGAGACTCCATTTTCTCTAAAAGGGGATAATGTTGATTGTTGAAATCATAGTTCAAAAACCCTACGGGTTGGCAAGTATTTGTGAGTCACCGAGTATGTGGGAGTGTTTTTGTTTTGTGAGTACTCACAAGGTTTACTTGTTGAGTTTTTCCACATTACTCGCCATGCCAGCAACACATCAAAATTGTGGAAAAAATGTCAATTAAAGACTCCAAAATCTCTATTTTTTGGCTTTATGAGCATTCTTTTTTGCCTTTTAAAAAATTATGAAAATAGTGTGCACCATGAAGGTTTGTGTGGTTTTGAAGGTCCTCATTTGGGCTTGGTGGTGGCCCCTTGGACCCCGCAAGGTGCACTATCCCTTAGCCCTACAAGCAACGTATCCCCAAAACCCCAAGAAATTCATTTGATACATTTTGTTGAAATATTCCGAGCCAAATTTTTTCGATTTTTTACAATTTCAAATTACAAGCACCCGTTAAGGTTAGATGATAAACCAAAACGTACTGAAGCAACTCTAACCAGTATGTACACCAGGATCCCGATGTGGGCAAGGTGTGAGCATTGGTCAGAGGATCTGAATCAAACTGCTTATGCAAAAAGCAACTCTAACCAAGAATGGCGCCGATGATGGCGAGCATATGGTCAGAGGATCTTCTACTCTAAATACTGAAAGGGAACTCAACGTCAAGTATGTGCTACCCAATCCAATGCGGAGTGAGGGGCGACCATATGACGGAGTGATTACAATAACAATGCTTGAAAGAGAAATGCTGAAAGCTGAAAACACTCAACACCCAGAATGTGCTTGCTAACCCAGAATGGGAGAGTAGCTACCATAGGGCGGAGATTTATCTAATACAACAAGAACTGAAGGAAGAATAAGTATTACAATAACGATGAGCAATAATAAGAACAACTGGTCAGTACTACTGCCAGCTTACAAAGATGTCATTGCCTGCAATATCAAGACTTAAGATGCTCTTTCAAATGATGCATTCAACAAGGAAGCTTCTGCAAAGTATACAATGAAATCTCAACACCAACCAGATAAGGAAGATGCAGATTTCTTAAACTGTCATACAAATCTGCACTTTTTGTCATAAAACCAGCAACCTATGAATTTACTCATATGCTCATAACTCTCTCATTTCTCACCCAAATGATCTCAAATCTGATGCAATAGACCCTCAAAATGATGGCGCCTAACTTAGTAATAAGAAATGGCATCTAAAAATGGTTATTAATTACTGACACGAATCCCAATGCACTCTAGAAAGTTCGGCCTTCAAGGAATGACGGATTTGCATTATAAAATCATAAGCTTCGTATTAAAATCTGCAAATATTCATGAAGGGGCGCCCTTACCAATAAGATGCAATGACACAATACCCAGAACGAGATTATTTTTGTTTTCTGATTTACAAATGAAAACACGGATCTGCTGTAGCTTAAAATGCAAAATGCTGAAACCCACTAATATGCAAAACAGATCTAATAATGCACAAGCTGAAACAATGCTCAAAACTAAATGCAAACTCACAAATCTATCTTAAATCACCACTAGTCGCTGTCTTTCAAGCGAGAAGCAATGCCCAAGCTAGGAGGCCTTCATTCCTCGAAGCAATCCCAAAGCCAATCCGGCAGCATAACATTCCTGTAGATAAAAGATACCAAATGATGCTCCAAGACTCCTTTTTATAATTCTCCAGTTGACTTCTCAAAACCCTAAAGTCCGCTTTTAGGTCAAAACCCAATCTCCTCAAGGATGGGCGTACTTTTCCTTCAAAGCTTTAGATTTGATATTTTAAATAAATATCATACTTTAATAAATGCGCCCAACAAAGCTTGCTCAGACTTTAGTAATAATTAAAATATTCCTTAATGAGGCGCCACCCTCAAAAGATCACCTTTTTAAAACAACCTTAAGTCATTAACTCTAGGCCAAGGGTCAACGTTAAAATATAATAATTAAAACGTGACTTTTTAATTAAATGACTTAACTTATCCTTCCGAATGTGCCCTGAAGCCAATACTGAGCAAAACATCTGACCAAACTGAAGCAGGAAGTCAACCGAGCTGAACTCAACTGGAAAGCTGCTAAAAATAGAATTTACTAAAAATAGTAAATTCCGGAAAATGCTCAGAATGCTGAGATGAACACACCACTGCGAAGCTCTCTGAAAACCCAGAAAGGATCCGCCATTGAATCCATCATCTTTGAGCAATGACCTCCTCAAAAATAGGAAACCCTAATTTATCTTCCGACTAGCCTTCGGGTTCCCAAGGAAAAGGCCAATGGTCACTAGAAAGATCAGGTTTGAGAAGGGGACATTACATTTGTCTTGGTTCTAAGCTACGGATCTAGTTCTAAGGACTTATTTGGAGAAGTACAAGAAATGGTATGTGGCTTTGGGCATATTCCCTTTAATGTGGGAATGTTTGGTTTTGTTTGATCTACCTTCGGTATGAGAGGTTTAAATCGTTTGCTGTCATGTTTTCATCATATTTTGAATGTTAGATGTTGATATGTAATGTCCCCTTTTCCTAGGTAGTGGTTAGATGTAGTTGGTTAGTCTACCAACTAGTCCCCATAGGCTAACAGGTTGTTTAGGGGATCCTTTTGAGGGGAATCTTTGGCTCTTCAGCAGACCCTTTGGTGCTTATTTCAGTATTCTTCAGATCAGTGCCCAGTTTATTTGTGGTGCACCTTCTGGAGGACATTCAAGACCATTTGACGCACACTTACTATTTTTAGTAAGTCACTTGGACATTTGGGTCCAACCTTACTATTTATAGTAAGCTATTTTGATGAGCAGAGGAAGTAGTGAGTAAGCTTGTGGTGTTGGCAGAATCTGTTAATGATGCGTTTTTATGGAGTTATGGTTTATTAATTATTATTAAAGTATTAACTTTAATAATGATTAAATATAAAGTGGATTAATGTGGGAGGATGGGTGGGCACCACTCCACAATGGAATGTGTGGAGAGGTCAATGTGTTGGCAATCAATGTGGCTTGGGGTCATGAGGTGGCAGCTTTCTGGATTCTTCTACGTTGGTGGTGCTCATATTTGGTGATGCCTGCACTTGGGATGTCTTGTCATAAACGTTACATATGTCCTATGCTTTGTGAAATATGTTTGCTCAAGGCACGATCTCACAAGCTACTCATTAAAGGTGGTGAGATTGGGTTATTAAGGCAGTATTGTGCTGGCGTTTTGACATTCCTTCATTTTCCCCGCCGTTAAGACGTTTTATTATTTGGCATTCTTTGCAATTTTTGCCATGGCAAGGTTTATTTTGTAGGTCTCAGTGAAGGAACTAGACACAGGTGGAATGGACACTCCTATCCAGCTTCGCAACTCTAAGCGTCAGATGGATTTTCTGGGACCAGTGACTTCACTTTGACTCGGTTGGATCATTTGTCATCCGGATTATCTCACCTTTGCAGCAATAAAATGCATCACTGGGAAGGGTTTCGTGGCGGGTGCTGAAGGGTATCGGTTGGATACTAATATTTCTTCTAGGGTCTTGGCTGGTTTGTTGGATGTGAAGGTTCCAAAGGTTGAGGCTAAGGTGATTATGAAACGTTTGTTCAGGAAAGACTTGCTGGTGGGTTTGGAGGAGGCTTTGGCTGTTGCTTCGCTGGGTGTTGGCATTCCCCACTCATGTGACCTTGAGCTCTTGGCGGACCCAGATGCCCTAGTAAAGTTTCGTCCGTTTTTACTAGACATAAATGGCTTCAATTTGGTGGAGCATCGCCGGTTGGCAATTGCGGGCGTTGAGTTTTTGAAGAAGTACCGTTTGGTGGCGACCTCAAACTCGACATAGAAATATGAATTCGGGTATTTGCCCAGAATAATGTTTAGTAATGGTGTTGGGTGGGTGGCTGTTGGTGGTTGGTTGGCTGTTGGGTGAATTACTGATAGGGTTTATGGCCTTTGTCTAGTGCGTTTGTGTCTTGGGTATATACTGTTGTAGTTTAAACTGGCATATCTATCTTATTAAATAAGATATATAAATAACATCGAGATATATCATTTTCAAGGAGTTACTACTTTGTATTTATATTACATTTGTAGTATTTTTAAAATTATAATATATTATGCTTATTATTATTGAAAATATTTTTTCTATAAATTTAATTATTTTAAAATTACATTAAATTAAATAATATTATTATTATTTACTTCCTCTTTCTCCTTCCCTACCTCTATCTCTTTCTCTCTCTCTCACTCTTTAGATATCTCTTTCTATCTATATCTCTCTACATCTATTTCTCTATCTCTATCCCTATACATATATATCCTTTCTCTCTCTCTCCCCTTCTTCATTCTCTATCTTATTCACTCCATCCCTCCATCTCTTCTACTCCATCTCCCACTCCATCTCTATTTGTCTTTCTCAACTTATCTCTCTCCCCCTCTTCCTCTCTCTATATCTCCTTGTATCTCTATCTTTATATCACTCTATCTCACCATACACAGTTATAAAAATTCAAGTTGAACAAGATGCATTTATGCAATAACAATATGTATAAAGTCTTAGCTTTTGGAGAATTTGGTTGGTGATATGCTTCGCTGTTACTGCCATTTAAATATTAAACAATAATGAGAAAAAAAACATAAGTCTGTATGGATTCTGTTCTTCATTTCCTTCTTTCTATTGTCTACAATTTTGAATCACCAAGTTAATAAAATTTCATTCAAATTATACACAATTTTTTTTAATATTCCAATAAAAAATATAACTTTCATATTTAAATCTCAAAATATTATTTTTACATGATCCTATACATAAAAATTAAAATACAAATGATATATATTTTAAAATAAAGTAAAATAACTCAAATATTAAATTTTCTATGCATCCTCCATAACATAGTGAGTGATCCATATATATTAATGACCCTCCACTTCAACTATCTACTGGTCAAATCTTTGCGTAAGTTCACACCAAAAGAATTTAAGAAAACTAATCTTCAACGATTTACAATTCCATTTGTGCAGCTAAGAAAAATCTGATAATATTTTAGATTTGTGGGCCTACGCCCCATCCATATACAATGGCTTATTATATTACAACCAAAAATCAAAAGATGTAATATATTCCAATCATGTAATCCATATGCACTAACCAGGAGCACCTCTAAAGTTCCCAATGTCATCATCTCTGTTCTTGGTGTCTTTAGTCTCCCTGTAATTTGCACTCCCAAAGCCCAAGCCCTTAAATGTTGACGAACGACGAACAAATCCCTTTGAAAAGCAAAAACAATGGAAAAAAAGCTTTTCCTGTGGAAAAACATTGGCTGCGAATGGTAGACGAAAAAACAGTCCGAGGGATAGCAAATGAGTTTCTCCCCAAGGCGTTGCTCGTCCTCTTTCTTGAACCGAACTCAGAAAAGAATCAAAGAGAACATTATATAAAGAGAACGTTTATCTTGTGGCTGCTTTTCTTTACTTCCAGATAATTCCCAAAAGAATCAATGAAAACTAATTTCAAATTGCTATTCCATGTCACTGCCCTCTCCAAAAAGCCAAAATGATGTCTTTCTTCCTCTCCAAAAACTCATCCCTGCTCTTGAAAACTAAGAAAGAAAGAATGAACCAAATGATGCTTTTTCCTTGCTTAATGCCCATGACTTAACCAGTAAGTGTGCTGGTTTTAATTATATAAAGAGAACATTTATATAAAGAGAAGAGAATTATATAAAGAGAACATTTATCTTGTGGCTGCTTTTCTTTACTCCTAGATAATTCCCAAAACAATCAATGAAAACTAATTTCAAATTGCTATTCCATGTCACTGCCCTCTCCAAAAAGCCAAAATGATGTCTTTCTTCCTCTCCAAAAACTCATCCCTGCTCTTGAAAACTAAGAAAGAAAGAATGAACCAAATGATGCTTTTTCCTTGCTTAATGCCCATGACTTAACCAGTAAGTGTGTTGGTTTTAATTACCAACAACTTGATCAATGTGTGGTGCCACTCTTCTTTATTAATGGCATGCTAAAAATAGTAATTGATGCCTCCATAATAAGGCTCAAACAATAGTTATTATGCCATACCATATTGTTGATGTTCGATGCAGCTTCAGTCGCATCTTCCAGCCACGCATATTCAAGATCAATTAAATGGTAGACTATGTCTATTTAATTGATAGAGACGAATTCTTGAAGAGACACGATTATCTCCTTGGGCCGACCTCTTTGTGTAGAGGTGCGATTTGTTTATTCGACCTCTTGAAGAGACGCGATTATCTCCTTGGGCCGACCTCTTTGTGTAGAGGCGCGATTTGTTTATTCAAGCCGACATAATGATTAATGAAGAGGTGCAAATAATAAAGAGTTATATTTGTTATTGGAGGCCGACCTTGAAGAAACACGATTTTATGGAGGAGGCACGACTTTTGTTTAGGCCGACATGTTTCTTGGAAAGACATGTCTCTTCCATTCGTGATGTATATATATTCAATGAAACTTTGTTGTTTGGTATCCAGTTCAGTTCTTTGTTACACATCAGTATATCATCCTTGGTTTGAATTCTATACAAGGCAGATCGAATTCAAGCAAGTTCGATTATTCATTTATACAAGTGCGAATTCTTCTAAGAGCAGTGCGAATTCATCAAGGGCAGAATTGGATACTGTCAGGTGCAGATTATTATCTGCTTTTGTATCTTCTATAGGTGCTGCAGGATTGGCCTTGTTATTGGCCTCATTGTAAAGAGAACTGTTGCCTCTATTTATATATATAAGTGAGATCTTTTGTTGCTGGGTTTTTCTCCCTCAAGAGGAGGGTTTTCCCAGGGTATCTGCTGTGTTATTGTGTCTGAGTTTGAATTATTTTTCTGTGCATATAATCTGTTCACCTAAAATTTACACATATGACTTACTCATAGCCATTTGAAATTGCATTCACAAACTGTTTAAATCACCACTTAGTGGCTCGACAAGTAATTCCTAATATGCCTCTTTGTTATGGTTATCAGTGGCAAATATAAATGCCTTTCATTAATTGTTTAAATTGCCACTTAGTGGCTTGTAAAAGATGTTTGAAGTGGTGCCCCTATGGTGGCCTTAATTATGGTTTCAATGCCAGAAAAATGTGCCTACATTTAAGCCTTCGATGGAGGCACTCATGCCCACAAAGTGCTGGCATTTAATAATTTTTAATTTACTTTATTACCTTGCTTTTTCAAGCATGAAAAATTAGTGGCTGTAACAAAACACATAACTTATGGTATTTAAACTACCTCAACACTATGGCTTTTATGCCATTTAAAATGCGTTTATTTTAACCTTTATTCACGCCTTTGTTGGAGGTTTTTTTTAAGTAGTTATTATTTTATAATGGTTTTTATAGTTGTTATTATTTCTTTATTTTATTATTAATATCAAAATTTACACAAAATAAATGAAGGGTGATGATTTGAAGAATTCTCCTTGATTTAAGGTAGAGTTTTTCTGAACACACCAAATGCCATTGTAGAACGTCTGTCGACGTAAATATACTTTAGTATTCGCCGCTGGTGCTGGTTTTGGATGGTATTGATCTTGCGTGGTCATTTTGGGAGGGGGTTGTTTTGGTTTGGTTATTAATGGTGGTCACTATAGCCCCATAGTCATGGGCTCGAATTGTATGAACTTTTTGATATCAATATAAAACTTAATCTTACCTATAAAAAAATAAAATAAAGTGGATTAATGAGATGACCTTTATAATATATGGTTTTATATAATCATAAGGTCATTATTAAAAAGGGATTTAAGTGATTTTAAAGTATACTTTATAATATAAGTTAAAGTGTCATTTTAAAAGGGGAGATATAAGTGAGTTTTAAAGTATACTTTATATTATTAAGTTGTGCACCAAGAAGGTGGGAAAAGTAAATGAAATTAAAGTAAATTAAATGAAATGAAGGAAAATGAAAATTGAGTATTATAAAAGGGCATTTGAAGCTCATTTTATTCATTCATGAATATTATTCTTGTTTTGGAGAATTTTGGAAAAGAGCTTCAGCTAAGGTTTGCTGGTTGAAAAATCTCAAGCTTTTTGAGGACGAAATCCCTCATGAAGATCAGCTTGGTATAGTAGTGAAAGATCTCCCAAGCTAGCTTGCAGACAGCTTCATTCAGAGGTTGCTTGTGCCTCAACGAATCTATAGGAGAGTTTCATATCTAAGGGTTTGAAGATATTACCTGGAAATCTGAGTTTAATTCACCATTGGCAAAGTAAGGGAATTTTAGAGTTTCCAAGAAGTTATCAAGTGTGTGCTAGTCAAGAGTTTGATGATTTAATTGTTGCCACATATTAGATGCCAAGTTCAGGGTTTGATGATATTCTTTCTGCTGTTAATGGTGAAGGCCCAGTTTGGGTTGTGCACGGCTTTTGAGGAGTATATAGATTGAATGTCTGGGGAGCTGTGCATAGCATCATTTGTATTTTAGAGAGGCATCTATTTTGCTGCATGATTGCTGCAAACTTTATACTTCATTCTGGCATCCATTTTCAAAGGGTTTCAAGGCATATCTTACCTGTGAGTTCATGAATTGGAACTCCCAGATTTTTTGGGTATTGTTGGGGAATATTTTATGAACTGGGTTGTCGATATTTTGTGAAAATACTAAGTATCTAAGCTGATATAAAAATCTGGAATTTTCAGTTGTGTATTCCCTATGTGATGTTCAGTTTTTGAGTTGAAAATATTATTGCAATATCTTCTATTTTTGCTGCATTATATTGTTGTATCAAACATTGCAAATAAATCATGAAACATTCATAAAAGCAAAATAAAAACAGACAGGCAAAATTCAGAAAGTAAATATCGTATCAGGGGTGGGATATTTTACGATATCCTTTCATTTTGGGAATAGTGAAGGGGATCTTACTTTACACAGCTTGGTACATGTTAGTGTGGTACAAGGATGCAATTTGATTTGCATGTTCTCTCTTTGAACTTATTCTTCTTCTTGGAGGTTTGTGTTCACATTTCCTTAGATTTGAGATTTGTTTGGATCCATGGTGATCACTATGTTTGGGGTCATGTGTTGTTCATTGTTCTTTGGTGACAACATGGATGTTCCTTGATCTCTTTCTTTTGTTGAGTGTGGAGAACTTGGGAGAGCTATGGAGACTAGCAGTGGGAGATGTATTACAACATATTTCCTTAACACTATATAATAGAGTAGTTAGCCACATCCTCTATGTGAAGTACTATAGGTAGACTTGGTATGCCTTGATCTATTTTCATATTTGATATTGCCTATGCAGTGGGAGTTTCTGTATATATATGTTAGGTTATCTTCTTTAATATCTTGGTTTGCAAGCTATTAATGTGATGGTGAGTTTGCATGTTTCATTGTTTAGTATCTACAAGTTATGTAGTTGTGTGGGCTGATCACCCATTTGGTTTTAGTGGAATGAATCGGATGTGGACTATCTATTTCCATGAGATTGATTCAGTGTTTGCAAACTTTGTTAGTTTGCCTTGTTTTTGGTCATTTGTGCATTGGTATGTTGCATTTGAGATAGGAGGATGGATATATACAAAAACTTGATTGCAAGTTTTGGGTTGATATGTTGATGGCATGAAGTTCTATCTATGTTGGTTTGAATACCCTGGTTTGAGGTATGGTTAGGTTGGACGAGTTGCAATTTTTTGTGGTTGTTATTCCAACTTGTATGAGTAAGGCAACTACTCATAGCCTTTGTTATCATTTGAATTTGATGCTTGTGTTGATGTAAAGATTGGTCCAGGTTTTAGTGACAGTTGATATGTTACACCTTGGCATGTTCCTTGTTTAATCAAGGGTGACATGATGTGAAGAATTTTTTCTTGATGGTGTTTATCATGGTTGCTTTTGCAGATATCTTGTTGGAGCATGAGAGCATGGTGAAGATTACAGTGGTACATGATTGGCTAAGGGATGTTTTCTCTTGTTTGTGATTTCTATGGGTGTATTTACAATGTATGATGTCAAGTGAGATGTAATAACCACCCTTCAATTTTTATATTTTTTCAAAGTATTTTTGCCAACATCTAAGCATCAACATTAACAGGCCAACAATGATAAATAGCTATCCTAAATGCTGATATGAGTTAACAAGCAGGTTGCAAGATAGTTTTGATAGAACTTCTCATTTAAAATGTGCTCAAGGTCATTTGTTTACTACCCAATCAACAATAACAAGACGTTTGTTAAGGAAATAAGCTGAGAAATTCATAACAAGCTTGGGAATCATAACATATACTGCTGAATGATTGATTGATTGATTTTAATAACGTCCACGAGACCAGCCAGTCTATGGGACCTATGAAATGAAACTGAAAGACCACATTAGCCAAAACAACAAAACAATAGGCGACCCCACCGAACTACTTCATGTTGGTTTCCAACTCTTTGCTGATTCTATTTCTTCTGCTGTGAATTTTGATCAGGTAACTTGCTGTTTTATCGATCTTTTCTTCTTCAAACAAGGCCGCTAAATACTCGACTTTTAACAAATCTGAGTAGAAGTATTGGATGTCCTCGTAAGCCTTACATTCCATAATGTAGTGCCACTCTGTCTCCACTAAACCCGAAGAGCAAAAACAACAAATCCTATCCTCCCACACCTCTTTGGGTATTTTCCACCTTCCAGTTTCACATCTCAAACGGTGTGAGCTGGTTCTTAACTGGGCTATTAGCATTTTAACCTTCCACTTTATATCAGCCCCCATGTAAAATTTTTGCTCATGATCACAAGTAGGGTTAAAAAGCAAAACATAGTGTTCTCTTTTCCGGCCAAGCTGTTTCGACCACATGATATTTTTGAATTTCTCTTTTACATACTTTTTCATTTCAACTTTTGTGTTTGTCACTTTGGACACTCTTGCATGTTGATCCCCCATTTTCCCATCCACTTGACATTTTGCTTCATCCACGTGCTCTTCCTTCTAGTTAATGTTTCTTCCACCACAATTTTGGGCCATCGGTGTTCCCCCATATTCTCTATCCTCTGCAAATAGCCTAATAGACGATTTATCACTGCCATATCTATTGGGAAGACACCCGCTTCAGCCAAAACAATCTCATACGGGACTGTACTTTTTATTTTGAAATTGCTTGTGATTAAGTGCTTTTGGAGTCTTTCTATTTGCTTCCACTTCACAGCCGACGTGCTACAACCTCAAACTTCGCAGCCATATAAAACCACAGGTGTAACAAGCAGCCCAAATAACTTCTTCTTTGTTTTCCAATCCCATAACTCAGTTGATCTACATCTGTTTTGGAGCAAGTAAAGAGCTTTCCACCCCCCTTGAATTCTTTTTGTCCTACAAATCTCCCATTTGAGATTTTTGCAACGAATGAAGCATAAGATATTTGAAACGACTGATACAGTGACTGCAGGTCTGAAAATACCTCTGTAGCAGGTTAAACAGCAATGTGAACTCAAAACTACCACCAATCTTGTATAGATCAACTCTAGAGAAGTCCTAGCAACTTCACAGATACCCAGAACTAACAAATAGCTTTAAGATGATAAGGGAGAACTGTTTGCAGGTCTGAACATCATCATTTCAGTCATACCCAGATCTGCAATGGACTGTAGACAAGCTGTAGTATGCCCAACAGCAGGGATACTCAAGCCCCAAATTCATGTTCAACACACCCAGAAACGTTCACAAGCTCAATCAACACCATGAAATGCAACTCCCATGCACACCAAACTCACTGGAAGCATGTGATGACAAATTGGAAACAAATATCAGACTTGAGCAGGTCTGAAATACCCTGTTGCAGCATTTACAACAGCTGTACGGTCTCGTTAAATGCATTCAAACATCTGATATGCAACCTCAAACAGGTACAAGCAGTCACTAAGGATCAAAACACCACCAACCAACAATGATACAACCCTGGAAAGGCAGTGCTTGGATTAATTTGCTCCCATGCCTAGCTCCATGCACTCATACATATGGCACGACTCAGTTGGAGTGAAGTACAGATTTGAACAACAATAAATACCACCTGAGATGTGTATGGCCTGAAGGGAATTTCATCATAGCCCTTGTCCAAACTAGGATCAGATGCTAACTATGAGTTTCCTTAATTCCAACTAGTGTATGACCAACGATAGGAAAAAATGGCATGGGTAGCAATGGAAAACTTTCACAAGAAACTTCAAACACACCTCCAAAATTCTCTGCAATCTTCACAAAACTCTCAAACAATCAACGATGTCATAAAACATTAAAAACTTCCATACTGAAACCCTAAAACTGAATACTTTGTTGAAGAATAGTGGTGATTCTTGAGCAGAACCACTCCAATCTAGCTAGGGATTGTCTTCCAAATCCAAAACTAGAAGTCACATGAGTCCTCAAAAGATTCAAGGAAAAGCACACAAGTTCAATCCAACAGCATAAGGATATGCATGAACAAATGAACCCCAACACCTTCTATAGCTTTTTTGGAGGGAATTTGCAATTTAAAATTATAATAATTCCTTTCCCCTCAAAAATTACCTTTTTGAAATAATAATAATGTTTAATGTGCAAAGGTCCCTTTAACTAGTCATCCAACTTTTACAACAATTCATTACCTTTCCAATGAGCTGCTACACTAAGTAGTCCTTTTTATTTTTTCTCAACATTAGACCACATTAGTGAAATACTAATTATTTATTCAATAACTCACCCAAGTTGTGGGAAGCACTAAATTGAATTGGAATCAGATTCTAATCACATTGGGATGATACTGAAGATGGAGGATGATGATCGAAGCCAATTAGTTGACATACTAAAAATAGACGTGCTCTCAAAAAAGTCTGGAGAACATCCCAGGAGTTTGAATACACTTCTGAAAGTGTTACAGCGATCCATGTTGCCAATTGAACTCATTGCCATAAATAGAAAGTTTCAATTATTGAACTTGCGATTTCCAAGAACTTTGGAGCCCCCTCTTCTCTTACCAATCAGCCTATGAGACTCAAGAATTGAGCTAAAAGGTCACAAATCAATTTGCCTCAAATTGGGGACATTACATGGGAGAATGTTAGGATTAAGGTGCCATCTACCTTGTAAATCCTATGTCATATTGCATGGTTCCAACATCCTTGGAAAGTGTCCCAAGACACTTGGAGTGTAGTGGGAAAATATTTTGTAATATTTTATTCTCACCATTGTTTGTAATACATTTATAAGGGATGAAGGGTTCCACTAGCAGTGGTAAAGGTGACTTGTGCACATAAATATTTAATTGATTTTTTCCCAATTGTGGATGCATAGAATGGTATAATAAAAGACAAGTGAAGAGGACACAAAGGTGACTGTTAGGCTTCTGCAAGTTGGTGTTTGGAAAGAGGCAACATGTGTCTCTTGATATTCCTTTTTTTATGGCATTTGATGTGATGTTCCATTTCCAAGTTTGGGTGCCTAGGTTGGAGGGAAATTTTTTGGAGCCAAAACTTGTGTCGTTACCCATTCTTAGGAAACATATCAAAGGATGGGACATTTGGAATGAAGAATCATATTTGGGCACAAGTTTGGTGCATAAGACCTCTTTACAACTCTATGAATTTAGCTGCTTGGATGTGGAAAATAAGTGGAAGAGCTGAAAGTAGAGTTATAGTGCAAGTACAAGGATCTAAGAAGGAAAAAGCTGGAGAACAAAGAGGTTGTTCACAAGTACACAGGTGTTGCGATATTGGAGGCAAATAGGAGAATGAATGTGTGTGACAAATTGCAATCTTGTTATAAAGATAATGCGTACTTGGCCTCTCTTCTTGGTGGAGATTTTTTCCGCAAAGGTTTCTCCACATAATTGTGTCTTGTGATGCTTTTATGTTGCTGATTTTTGCCTCTTTGCTGCTATCTTATGGTGATGTTATCTTTTATTTATTGCTGTTATAAGTTCTTATAAGGTGGTGTTGTTAAGCATGTTATATTGGCTGTTTTTTTAACGTCATTAAAAAAATGATCTAATCATGGTAATTCCACATTAAGGTTACTTAATTTCAGTTTTGCATACAAATTTCAGATTTTCATATTAGTCTAAGCTTGGTATCTCTGCAATTGATGTTAAAACTTGAGAACAAAGCTTTAATGTTAATTCATTGTATACAGATTGGAAATTTCCCAACATATTTTTGCAGAAAATTTATGTTTTTAATTTTATTTTTTTAATACATTTAAGTGTTTTTTTAAGTTGCCAAGTTTTGCTGTGTTTTTACCAAGTACTTTCCGAGCTGGAAATTTTTGGCTTGTCATGTACTCTCCAAGTTTGTGAACTATGGTAGAAATAAATAATGTGTTGTTTGTAAATTAATGCTTTTATGTTAATTTTTGTTTGCATTAGGTAGTGATGTAATGTAATGTCCCCAATTTTTGCGAGCATCAAAGTTCGGTGGATTTAGCCTATTCCTGGCCCTCGTAGGCTACTATTACTGGTTAGAGGGTCTCTTTTGGCGATGATCAGAGGAATCTCTCCTTCAGCACCTCGTGTGGGTTCAAGTAGCTTTCAGTTGATTCAGTTTCATATACTTACTATTTATAGTAAGTCAGTCGGCAAGCAATTCTATTTATCGCAGGTCACCTAAAGTTCACATGTTGGCAGTGTTGATTCCCAAATTCAGTTGAGTTGGTGAAATAAGGAGTTTGCCTAAGTTATAATGTTTAATTATTATTAAAGGTGACTTTAATAATAATTAATATTTTAATATAATATTATAACATTGTATTTGCACTTTATGACTTGAGGGTCCATTCATCATTAAAAAGGGGGCCATTTTAATTAATTACTTGGGCGCCAATTTCAAGGATATATTTTAATATTCCAAAGTGCAAACATTTTATTTTAAAATATTTTAGAAGGAAAAATGGAGGGAATCAGCCTATTATCTTTTATCCCACATTGGTGAGAAAAGTGTATGAGCTCCTCCAAGAAAAATATAAAAGAATCTTAAGGGGCTCATTTGGAGATATTCAGAATTGATTATTGGATATTTGTTTGATAATTTCTCATTGGCGTTTGGGGAAGGGAGCCCAAGGGTTTCTGCCAGCGTATCGGCTTTGGAGAACGAAAACTCTCCATTGTATCAACATTCTGAGGTTGTGGAATATCAGCTGAAGGTGTTCACTGTTGGCTTCATCCAGAAGTCAAGTCTATGCTTCATCAGATTCATTGCTTCAGATCTACAGGAGATTGTATTTCCGGGTATGCACATATTTGTAAAAGCTTTGAAAGAAAATCAATAAATGAATTGCATTGCTGCAATAGGGTTTATGTTTACATTTCTTGTATTTGATTTCTTGACTGGTAATCTATGAGAAAATACGAAAAAATTACAAACCCTTATCATTTAGCATAAAAACAGAAGTAGAGACAGGCAGGTCTCTTACAGTGGTATCAGAGCGGTTTTCCTGCCATCCTGTGTGGAAATTAATTTGTGCGAGCAAAATAAATTTTTCAAAATTTAGGGTATCAATCTGAATTTAGGGTTTGTTGAATCATTCCGGTTTCTGAATTTTGGGAAAAATCATAGCTATTTGTAAGGAATGATATTAAGCATCTTGAATAGAGGCGTATTTCTGTTAAGAAGCAAGAGACAAATTGTCAGAGGTAGATATTACTTCAGATCAGACAAAGACAGGTGGCGTTGCAATATAAAGAAATAGAGAGTCCAGAAAAGAACACAGACTTGGAAGCTGCCTCTACAGACAAAGAGGAGGATTAAATAAATTTCGGAACAATTGTGGAAGCGAGTTTGAGATAGCCGCCTCCAATATTAATCGTTCTTAGCCACTAGATATTTCACGGGAATCTCTAAGTTAATATTTGTGAGGAGGTGGTCACCTGTCGGGAGGTGCTTGGAGCTGGAAGAGGTGCGGTTTTTGTAAAAGACAAGGAATCAAATTAGAGACGAATGCAAGAGTGGTCGATATCTCTAGGTCAGATGAGTTTAATGTCTTGTGCGTAATCTTTCAAGGAGCCGAAAATATTAATAAATTGCTTTGCCGTCTCTGGGAAAGGAAGACGACTTGTTGAATGGAGACAAAATACAAGTGATTGGTGAAGACGTGTTCTTCAGGAGTAATCATTATCGGGCAATCTCATATTCCAGAATTAATATAATAATCGCTTTGGAGACAAGACAAAGAACTTACTGCCACTTCACTCTAGGAAGAGTCGATTCTTTCCAAGTAAATATCAATTGACTATGAAGAATTATCGGGACTTGCTTGTGCATTCAGCTATTAGTCAAGTAAGAAATAAAGACAAAGATATTCAACAAGGAGTCTACACCAGCTAAGCAGTCGGGAAAATCACAATTTGGAATATATTTTCTGAAGAAACAAAATAAGCTAGCGCCGGCGAATACAGAGAAGGAGAGAGGAGATGAATTCGCAAGGTAAGCCAAAATCCAATAAGGAAGATTCACTTTCAAAGGGGCTTGTCGGGAGCAGCTTAGACAAGTCAAATTGGGAGCTGCTTGAGTCAAGACAAAATCGAAATAATCAAGGGAGCTTAGTTGAGACATCGAATTAAACAAGAGCAAGAATACGTCTTCAGAAAAAGACAAAGCCCAGCCTTGTGAAGCTGACGCGCCATTTAGGAGAAGAGTTGTATACCCACAAAGAGGTATTGCTTTCTTGAGATTGTCGGGTGGTGCTTAAGAAAAGTCTAATTTGCGATTTCTTCTTGAGGGATATTTTAAAGGTAGCTGTAAGATGTAATGTATTGGTCAATCCTGTCAACTGCTAGAAGTTAAACATTAATGAGGTTGGTAGTCCGTTTACAAAGTGTTTAACATAATGACATTGTACTGTAACAACATTGTTATTGTAAGGTTCAGTTTATAAAGTCAGTCCAGACACTCTTAATTTCTGGATATTGTCTTATGTAATGGTGTCCCATATCTCTGTGGACCACTTGAATATCTCTGTAGCCAAGCTGAATATCAATATCTGAGATTCCTAGTAATCTGTTTATAAAATTTTGAATGTTTGGGAAGTCCATTTGTTGCTAGTGTATAAAGAGATTGGTGCAGTTGTCTTTGGATAGTTGTAAGCTGATCTTGCATTCCTATCACTGGAGTTGGATAGAGTCTCATATCGATGTAGTCAGTATCAAAATTAGTTATGGACAGCAATAATATGAGGGTGCAAACAAAACGTGCTATTCCAGTATGCATTTATTCTGCAATATTATTGAAATGAGTTAAAGCAGTAGAGAGATAATGGATTCGGGTGATGGAAAATGGTTAGCCAGGGTGTTATATGAACAGGGTAAAAAACTTAGCAAATCA
>VDFB02255843.1:0-90824 GCA_007258455.2 Sequoia sempervirens
ATGGCACGACTCAGTTGGAGTGAAGTACAGATTTGAACAACAATAAATACCACCTGAGATGTGTATGGCCTGAAGGGAATTTCATCATAGCCCTTGTCCAAACTAGGATCAGATGCTAACTATGAGTTTCCTTAATTCCAACTAGTGTATGACCAACGATAGGAAAAAATGGCATGGGTAGCAATGGAAAACTTTCACAAGAAACTTCAAACACACCTCCAAAATTCTCTGCAATCTTCACAAAACTCTCAAACAATCAACGATGTCATAAAACATTAAAAACTTCCATACTGAAACCCTAAAACTGAATACTTTGTTGAAGAATAGTGGTGATTCTTGAGCAGAACCACTCCAATCTAGCTAGGGATTGTCTTCCAAATCCAAAACTAGAAGTCACATGAGTCCTCAAAAGATTCAAGGAAAAGCACACAAGTTCAATCCAACAGCATAAGGATATGCATGAACAAATGAACCCCAACACCTTCTATAGCTTTTTTGGAGGGAATTTGCAATTTAAAATTATAATAATTCCTTTCCCCTCAAAAATTACCTTTTTGAAATAATAATAATGTTTAATGTGCAAAGGTCCCTTTAACTAGTCATCCAACTTTTACAACAATTCATTACCTTTCCAATGAGCTGCTACACTAAGTAGTCCTTTTTATTTTTTCTCAACATTAGACCACATTAGTGAAATACTAATTATTTATTCAATAACTCACCCAAGTTGTGGGAAGCACTAAATTGAATTGGAATCAGATTCTAATCACATTGGGATGATACTGAAGATGGAGGATGATGATCGAAGCCAATTAGTTGACATACTAAAAATAGACGTGCTCTCAAAAAAGTCTGGAGAACATCCCAGGAGTTTGAATACACTTCTGAAAGTGTTACAGCGATCCATGTTGCCAATTGAACTCATTGCCATAAATAGAAAGTTTCAATTATTGAACTTGCGATTTCCAAGAACTTTGGAGCCCCCTCTTCTCTTACCAATCAGCCTATGAGACTCAAGAATTGAGCTAAAAGGTCACAAATCAATTTGCCTCAAATTGGGGACATTACATGGGAGAATGTTAGGATTAAGGTGCCATCTACCTTGTAAATCCTATGTCATATTGCATGGTTCCAACATCCTTGGAAAGTGTCCCAAGACACTTGGAGTGTAGTGGGAAAATATTTTGTAATATTTTATTCTCACCATTGTTTGTAATACATTTATAAGGGATGAAGGGTTCCACTAGCAGTGGTAAAGGTGACTTGTGCACATAAATATTTAATTGATTTTTTCCCAATTGTGGATGCATAGAATGGTATAATAAAAGACAAGTGAAGAGGACACAAAGGTGACTGTTAGGCTTCTGCAAGTTGGTGTTTGGAAAGAGGCAACATGTGTCTCTTGATATTCCTTTTTTTATGGCATTTGATGTGATGTTCCATTTCCAAGTTTGGGTGCCTAGGTTGGAGGGAAATTTTTTGGAGCCAAAACTTGTGTCGTTACCCATTCTTAGGAAACATATCAAAGGATGGGACATTTGGAATGAAGAATCATATTTGGGCACAAGTTTGGTGCATAAGACCTCTTTACAACTCTATGAATTTAGCTGCTTGGATGTGGAAAATAAGTGGAAGAGCTGAAAGTAGAGTTATAGTGCAAGTACAAGGATCTAAGAAGGAAAAAGCTGGAGAACAAAGAGGTTGTTCACAAGTACACAGGTGTTGCGATATTGGAGGCAAATAGGAGAATGAATGTGTGTGACAAATTGCAATCTTGTTATAAAGATAATGCGTACTTGGCCTCTCTTCTTGGTGGAGATTTTTTCCGCAAAGGTTTCTCCACATAATTGTGTCTTGTGATGCTTTTATGTTGCTGATTTTTGCCTCTTTGCTGCTATCTTATGGTGATGTTATCTTTTATTTATTGCTGTTATAAGTTCTTATAAGGTGGTGTTGTTAAGCATGTTATATTGGCTGTTTTTTTAACGTCATTAAAAAAATGATCTAATCATGGTAATTCCACATTAAGGTTACTTAATTTCAGTTTTGCATACAAATTTCAGATTTTCATATTAGTCTAAGCTTGGTATCTCTGCAATTGATGTTAAAACTTGAGAACAAAGCTTTAATGTTAATTCATTGTATACAGATTGGAAATTTCCCAACATATTTTTGCAGAAAATTTATGTTTTTAATTTTATTTTTTTAATACATTTAAGTGTTTTTTTAAGTTGCCAAGTTTTGCTGTGTTTTTACCAAGTACTTTCCGAGCTGGAAATTTTTGGCTTGTCGTGTACTCTCCAAGTTTGTGAACTATGGTAGAAATAAATAATGTGTTGTTTGTAAATTAATGCTTTTATGTTAATTTTTGTTTGCATTAGGTAGTGATGTAATGTAATGTCCCCAATTTTTGCGAGCATCAAAGTTCGGTGGATTTAGCCTATTCCTGGCCCTCGTAGGCTACTATTACTGGTTAGAGGGTCTCTTTTGGCGATGATCAGAGGAATCTCTCCTTCAGCACCTCGTGTGGGTTCAAGTAGCTTTCAGTTGATTCAGTTTCATATACTTACTATTTATAGTAAGTCAGTCGGCAAGCAATTCTATTTATCGCAGGTCACCTAAAGTTCACATGTTGGCAGTGTTGATTCCCAAATTCAGTTGAGTTGGTGAAATAAGGAGTTTGCCTAAGTTATAATGTTTAATTATTATTAAAGGTGACTTTAATAATAATTAATATTTTAATATAATATTATAAATGAGATATCAAATTTATGCAATTTGAAGGGGTCCATTCGAATCATTAAAAGGCCATTTTATTAATTACTAAGCTTCAATTTCAAGGATTATATTTTAATATTCAAAGTGCAAACATTTTCGTTTAAAACATTCAGGGCGAAAGCAGCCTGGAGGGAATCAGCCTATTTATCTTTGCATCCTGTTACCAGAGAAAAAGTGAGCTCCTCCAAGAAAAAAATGGCAAAGAATCTTATGCTTTCCGCTTGAGATAATTCGATTATTGGATATTTGTTCGATAATTCCTCGTAATTGGCTGCCAGAGCCCAAGCGGTTTCGCCACAGATTTGGCTTTGGAGAACGGTAAAACTCCATACCCAACATTCGAAGGGAAATGTATCGTAAACAAGGTGTTCACCGCTAGTTTCATCCGTAGTCAAGTCTATGCTTCCATCGATTCATTGCTTCGTGATTCCGGCTGTGAGATTGTAGCTTCCATTAGTTTGTAAAAGCTTTGAAAGAAAATCAATAAATGAATTGCATTGCTGCAATAGGGTTTATGTTTACATTTCTTGTATTTGATTTCTTGACTGGTAATCTATGAGAAAATACGAAAAAATTACAAACCCTTATCATTTAGCATAAAAACAGAAGTAGAGACAGGCAGGTCTCTTACAGTGGTATCAGAGCGGTTTTCCTGCCATCCTGTGTGGAAATTAATTTGTGCGAGCAAAATAAATTTTTCAAAATTTAGGGTATCAATCTGAATTTAGGGTTTGTTGAATCATTCCGGTTTCTGAATTTTGGGAAAAATCATAGCTATTTGTAAGGAATGATATTAAGCATCTTGAATAGAGGCGTATTTCTGTTAAGAAGCAAGAGACAAATTGTCAGAGGTAGATATTACTTCAGATCAGACAAAGACAGGTGGCGTTGCAATATAAAGAAATAGAGAGTCCAGAAAAGAACACAGACTTGGAAGCTGCCTCTACAGACAAAGAGGAGGATTAAATAAATTTCGGAACAATTGTGGAAGCGAGTTTGAGATAGCCGCCTCCAATATTAATCGTTCTTAGCCACTAGATATTTCACGGGAATCTCTAAGTTAATATTTGTGAGGAGGTGGTCACCTGTCGGGAGGTGCTTGGAGCTGGAAGAGGTGCGGTTTTTGTAAAAGACAAGGAATCAAATTAGAGACGAATGCAAGAGTGGTCGATATCTCTAGGTCAGATGAGTTTAATGTCTTGTGCGTAATCTTTCAAGGAGCCGAAAATATTAATAAATTGCTTTGCCGTCTCTGGGAAAGGAAGACGACTTGTTGAATGGAGACAAAATACAAGTGATTGGTGAAGACGTGTTCTTCAGGAGTAATCATTATCGGGCAATCTCATATTCCAGAATTAATATAATAATCGCTTTGGAGACAAGACAAAGAACTTACTGCCACTTCACTCTAGGAAGAGTCGATTCTTTCCAAGTAAATATCAATTGACTATGAAGAATTATCGGGACTTGCTTGTGCATTCAGCTATTAGTCAAGTAAGAAATAAAGACAAAGATATTCAACAAGGAGTCTACACCAGCTAAGCAGTCGGGAAAATCACAATTTGGAATATATTTTCTGAAGAAACAAAATAAGCTAGCGCCGGCGAATACAGAGAAGGAGAGAGGAGATGAATTCGCAAGGTAAGCCAAAATCCAATAAGGAAGATTCACTTTCAAAGGGGCTTGTCGGGAGCAGCTTAGACAAGTCAAATTGGGAGCTGCTTGAGTCAAGACAAAATCGAAATAATCAAGGGAGCTTAGTTGAGACATCGAATTAAACAAGAGCAAGAATACGTCTTCAGAAAAAGACAAAGCCCAGCCTTGTGAAGCTGACGCGTCATTTAGGAGAAGAGTTGTATACCCACAAAGAGGTATTGCTTTCTTGAGATTGTCGGGTGGTGCTTAAGAAAAGTCTAATTTGCGATTTCTTCTTGAGGGATATTTTAAAGGTAGCTGTAAGATGTAATGTATTGGTCAATCCTGTCAACTGCTAGAAGTTAAACATTAATGAGGTTGGTAGTCCGTTTACAAAGTGTTTAACATAATGACATTGTACTGTAACAACATTGTTATTGTAAGGTTCAGTTTATAAAGTCAGTCCAGACACTCTTAATTTCTGGATATTGTCTTATGTAATGGTGTCCCATATCTCTGTGGACCACTTGAATATCTCTGTAGCCAAGCTGAATATCAATATCTGAGATTCCTAGTAATCTGTTTATAAAATTTTGAATGTTTGGGAAGTCCATTTGTTGCTAGTGTATAAAGAGATTGGTGCAGTTGTCTTTGGATAGTTGTAAGCTGATCTTGCATTCCTATCACTGGAGTTGGATAGAGTCTCATATCGATGTAGTCAGTATCAAAATTAGTTATGGACAGCAATAATATGAGGGTGCAAACAAAACGTGCTATTCCAGTATGCATTTATTCTGCAATATTATTGAAATGAGTTAAAGCAATAGAGAAATAATGGATTCGGGTGATGGAAAATGGTTAGCCAGGGTGTTATATGAACAGGGTAAAAAACTTAGCAAATCATCACAGTCCAGATATGATATATTGAGTATTTTGAGTAGGCTGGAAGAAATTTTAAGTTATGTAGAACAGTCACCTTCAACTGTGCTTCAGATAGCGTTGGTTCCTGCAGTGGAAGCTTTGAGGGAGCATAGGTACTTGAGACACAGTGACAGTGAAGTTAGGCTCATGGTTGCCCTCTGCATTAGTCAATTTTTGAGGATCACAGCTCCTCAAGTTACTTATGGTGCAGACCTCATAGGTGAGGTGTTTCAGCTGATTATTGACAGTATGGTTGGGATTGATGACGTTGGTAGTCCTACATTTAGAAGAAAGGTTAAGTTATTGGAATTGATGGCACTGGTGAGGTCATGTGTAGCCATGCTTGATTATGACCAGCATGATTTGGTGTTGCAGTTATTTAAACTCTTTGTAGAATCCATCAGTTCAGGGCATGACAAGCGTATACAGGACTACATGAGAGATATCATGACTTACATTGTTGATAATCTTGATAACATATCTCAGCCCATTATGACACTTCTCCTAGCAGTTCGCAAGCGAGAGAAATTGACATCTCCAGCTGCTTATGTCTTGGTGTGTAGTGTCTTTGACTGGTGTAAAGACAAGTTGAGACCCTATTTGGTTGAGGAGGAGCAAGCGCAAGACAAGAAGGTGAGTTTTGAAGAGAATAGTGACATTATTAACGCTCAAAAGGTTGTTATCAGTCATGATAGCAATTCTGCTTTTTGTAACAGCAGTAGTAAAAATTTGCATCAGCTTGAGACAACAGTGATTACACATGTACAAGATGTTACCAATGAGCTGTCACATGAGAACACTCAAGAAATGAGTACTAAAGATGCATTGTATGACATTGATTCATGCCTTGATAAGTCTGATTTTTCTTATCAGACCTTAGAAAACAAAACAGAAAATTCAAAATTCATCTATTGGCAGTGAATCCCAGGATCGTGCTATGGATGGACTTGTAGTGACCTTGGCAGCAGAAGTGTGTGAGGATGTTGTCATAACAGTAGCTTCTACCTTGCCAACCGAGCCATCTTATGACGTACATAGCAGCAGTACCTTTGATGATATTGTGTGCGAAGTTGCTAGCACACACGATGCTACTTATCACGTGGTGAGTGACGTTGATTCAGCCTCATATCATAGTGCGGATGACAAATCGGAAAATTTGTGTGGAAATGTTTCATCACAAAGGTATCATCATTTAGCAAGGCAATTGAAGGTTAATGACAGGATGGTTGCCACAACCGTTGAGCATTTTGATGTTGCTCGTTAGATGCTGGCCACCTATGGTTGGAGTACTCCTTTGACAGATGAGCACGGTAATAGTGTTTTTTCCCTTGCAGAGATACATGCACTTCGAGAAGCGATTGTAATGATGAAACAAAATTACCTACAACTACTTGCAGACAGGGATTTTCTTCTCGAGTGGGATTGCATTTGTTATGATGCATTGCAAGGAAAGGAGGAGAAGGTTGATGAGCTCACTCATGAGCTTGAGGTAACTATGGACTCGCAGCAGAGTACCCAGTTGGCCCTTCAAGAGTCACAGTTACAGATTGAGAAGCTTACCGTGGCGTTGAGTTTAGCACAGTCTTCACCATCTTTTGATATAGCTCAGATTTCCATGGCAGCAGTTGGTGAGGAGCATACACCCATGGTTCATAGCTGTGAGCAGGTTGAGGATGTGGTTACATCCATCACAGATATTGGTGCAGTTAATTCAGATGGGATGAGTGTTTTGGTTGAGAGCTCTTGTGATGAGATAGTTGATTTTTCTGAGAGTTCTGTGACAGATCACGTCACTACTCCATCGTCGTCACAGGAGATATGTGGGGCATCATCCAGTATGGAGATTTGTACTTATGCTGATTTGTTACCCCAGGACTATGATGGTCAGCCATTGACAGAGGTGGGAGCATTTTATCTTGATTGCATAGTGAGGAGTGTTCATCACTTCTCCTTTAGTCCACACACGGAGGATTTGATGATGCATCAGTGTGGTTTGGCTCCGGAGTTATACCATCCGTTGTGGGATGGGTATTCACCATCTTCAGAAGATGGGATTAGCAGCTGCAAGCGCTAGACTCTGCTGTTTGTGGGGGATTACTTGCAGGGACAGCTGCCAGTTTTACATCATGCTGATATGTATCCAACGGGGTTTACTACTTCTATGTCACAAAGTTTTCTTATGGATACATGGTTACAGGATGACTATGGTGTCAGTTGGCATGATGGCTTGGTTAGTTATCACATCCATGAGGGTTTAGCAGAGGACAGGGAGAGATTCGGTGTAGCAGATACTTCTAGAAGTTCTTATCTACGCATGACAGATGGATGTGAACTCAGATTGTCTTGGGATCCAGATGGTGATAGTTTTGGCACAAAGTATTGGATGGGTCCCATTGGGTTACTTCACCATTCCCAGCATGGTGAAGTTGGAGGTAGTAGAGCGCAGTGGAAGCCTGAGGATGACAAACACGATAGACTTTCACTCTGGGTTTGGGATCCAGGGATAGATTACGTAGTTGTGTTTTTGTTGATGCTACGGGAGACAGTTAGAGATGTGTGGGACACTTCACAGTTCTTCTTGGGGCCTTCCGAGGAGTTGGGGTTTCTTTGCAGTAGAGATTGCTTGAGGACAAGCAATTTTAGGGAGGGCGGACTGTAATGTCCCCAATTTTTGCGAGCATCAGAGTTCGATGGATTTAGCCTATTCCTGGCCCTCGTAGGCTACTATGACTGGTTAGAGGGTCTCTTTTGGCGATGATCAGAGGAATCTCTCCTTCAGCACCTCGTGTGGGTTCAAGTAGCTTTCAGTTGATTCAGTTTCATATACTTACTATTTATAGTAAGTCAGCCGGCAAGCAATTCTATTTATCGCAGGTCACCTAAAGTTCACATGTTGGCAGTGTCGATTCCCAAATTCAGTTGAGTTGGTGAAATAAGGAGTTTGCCTAAGTTATAATGTTTAATTATTATTAAAGGTGACTTTAATAATAATAAATATTTTAATATAATATTATAACATTGTATTTGCACTTTATGACTTGAGGGTCCATTCATCATTAAAAAGGGGGCCATTTTAATTAATTACTTGGGCGCCAATTTCAAGGATATATTTTAATATTCCAAAGTGCAAACATTTTATTTTAAAATATTTTAAAAGGCAAAATGGAGGGAATCAACGTATTATCTTTTATCCCACATTGGTGAGAAAAGTGTATGAGCTCCTCCAGGAAAAATATAAAAGAATCTTAAGGGGCTCATTTGGAGATATTCAGAATTGATTATTGGATATTTGTTTGATAATTTCTCATTGGCGTTTGGGGAAGGGAGCCCAAGGGTTTCTGCCAGCGTATCGGCTTTGGAGAACGAAAACTCTCCATTGTATCAGCATTCTGAGGTTGTGGAATATCAGCTGAAGGTGTTCACTGTTGGCTTCATCCAGAAGTCAAGTCTATGCTTCATCAGATTCATTGCTTCAGATCTACAGGAGATTGTATTTCCGGGTATGCACATATTTGTAAAAGCTTTGAAAGAAAATCAATAAATGAATTGCATTGCTGCAATAGGGTTTATGTTTACATTTCTTGTATTTGATTTCTTGACTGGTAATCTATGAGAAAATACAAAAAAATTACAAACCCTTATCATTTAGCATAAAAACAGAAGTAGAGACAGGCAGGTCTTTTACATGTAATGACATGAAATCTGGTTGTTGGCTGTTGTGTTTAGCAATAACTTAAAGTTGTCATACAAATAATAGTCTTATGTTAGTGTAGACACATTGTATATGAGGTACTGCTCGTACTGTGCAAACTATATCAAACACTACCTGTATATAAAATCTTTGATTATTCTGCATTCTTTGTGTTTTACAATTATTTCAATCACTGTTGTAATTAATGTTCTTTGGTAGTGTATAATTTATCAGCAAATAGTCAAAATGCTATTGAGTATGGTGAAAGAGTCAAGTATGTTTCTTATCACCTTAGAATGATAGAATTATAAATTCAATCTATTAGAATGATATTATCTTAATTTTCGATCTTCCATGAAGCATGAGTGCCACACACCCTTTATAAGAGACAAGATTCTTGTACGATTAAACTCATGACTACTATATCACCCAACTTGTAGGTGTCATAGATCCTTGGCTAGAGGGTGAATATAATGAAAATGAGAGAAAATTCCCACCTTTGGAATGTGTAGATAAGAACTAGGATTGACTAACTTTAGGCTTTAGCACACTTCCACTAAACTATTTCCTCATATTGCCAAACTTGTGGATATGGAATAAATTGATATTTTGCGTTTAAAATCAAATTCTTCTTTGATGTTGTTCAAACATATTGTAATGCCCTCGTTTTCCAACTCACCTAAATAATATTAATACATATAATTGTTTAATGTTGCTTGAAAAAATTACAAATGTAAAGGTAATATTAAATGATTAAATATTAAGGGGTTATAAAGTGACAATGAGAAATATTAAAAGAGTTAATTAATAAAGTCACTTTATACTAATGTGTTAAGTGAGTTAGGCGGGAAAACCCTAAAAGTGCAAAAAGGTATTATAAATGGGATTTGAGAGCTCATTCTCTCTTATTTTGGATTATTATTTTAATTTGGGGTTTGAAGTTTTGAGGAGCTCTTTGGAGTTTGTAACCCTGGTGGTTTTCCTACGGGTTCAAATTTTGGTGGTGAAAGATTCATCCCTAGCTGGTGTTGGCGGATTCAACCAGGATTCACACTTGCGCGATAAAGACAAATTTATGAATCTCCTTTGGAGATAAATTTGAAGATTAAAGATTGAAATCTGCTTGTTTGAGAAGCGAATGTTTTGAAGATTCAGTTTGAGGGTTTTTCAGAGATATATTCTTGGTGCCATTATTCAGGTTTTGGTATCTCATATTTATTATGTTTTGCTGATACACTAAGGGTAATCTCATTCTGATTGATTGCCTTAATCATACAAATTGGAGTTTAACGATTATTTCAGTATTCTACTGGAGTAGGGCTTGGGGAACTTGGACGATTTTCTTCTTATTGATATTTGCAAGAGCTTGAAGTTTGCATTTGGAAAGGAAGAACACTCAGGCAGATCATGGGTCTTCTAATGAGGGTCGTGGGTTTCAGAGAAAGAGTATGAGCTCATTTTATTGGCTGGAGATACTAACACAGTGAGCAGAATCGTGGTTTCTTGCATAGGTAAGAGTTCCTGGAGATAGGTGTCCATATCTCTGAGGAGGACGTTTTTTCTAAGGAAGCCTTCTAGTATCGATTATGGACTGTGAAGCCACTACAGAGGACGTGGCTCTATTGTTATTAGTCGCAGCCCTTAGTGAGGTCGAGTGCAATTAGTGAGGAGGTGTGAGCTTGTATGAGGAAGGTGACCGATTGTGAGGCTGCATTCTGCATGTATGAACAATCATAAACTTCTTTGGAGGGACGGGTTAGCCATGACAACCTGTGCTTGGGGTTTAGACATCAAACTAGGTGACCCTCTATATTGTCTAACAACGGGCAGACTCTTTCCAGGTTTTAGGTATTTTAAGATTGTTACTTGTTATATCTGCTGTCCAGATTGCATTGCTGTTGCAAAAGACTCAGATTGTTAAGCTCTGTAAGTTTATCTCAGTCTGAGTATCAAGTCAATCTAGTTACTATCAATTTCTGAGTGTTGTCTTATGTATTGGTGATCAATGTAAAACTCAGAACTCAGAGTTTAGTTGCTGCTATTAGTATTTGCACCTATCCTTTCTATAGTGTTATCATTTCTGAGTCTTGATAACTGAAATCTGAGCTTAAGAGGCCTTCTGTTCATATAAGCATTTCCCTTCTCAGTGTTGATGTATTACTGGGTGATGTTAAACTGAAATCTGAAGTTCCTAGTGTTGCTGTTCATTATTGAGAGTCAGTTCAGTATTGCCATACACTTTGAAGGTTATAGAAGGTCTTTAAAATCAGTCTCTGAAAAGCTTCCTGAGTTGACACAGTTCTGATATGTAATTCTGGGCAGTCCATATTGTGAAATCAGTCAATTATTATACTCAGAAAACTATTGGGATGACGGCTGTTCATGGTTAGGGAAGTGTTTTATTGTCGTATTTGCTTATATGATGAAATTCAAATGATCTTGCCGTGACCATTGTTCAGAAATTCTTATTTTGCAAACTCAGTTTATGTTCTCTTAATTGACAAATGAAATATGCCAAATTAAGTGTTTTGGAAAATTTATCGTTCAAATTAGCAAGGGACATTACACATATTCTATAAGGTAAAAGACAATGTACTCGCTTAGTTTACTCCTGAGTTTTTGGCAAGTCAGTCCAGGCTCAGGAGTAAACTAAGCCATGTCTGTCCACCTCCACAAAGAGTAAATTTCCTTTTTCTTCTATAATTAAGGATCAAATTATAGGCATATTAATGAGACCTTTTCTGTATTTTGTTTGCAATTGTTGCATGAATACAGAGGCATAAATACTAATTGAATAACTTTTTTCCTTTTTATTTCAGCTTACAATAGACAGTGAAGGTTCTTTCAGACAACATTCAAGTGGTTATGCTCATTCTTTGGAGTCAGCTGGAAGGGCTTTCTACAGGTTGTTTTTTCTTGTTGAGCTCAATTAGATGACTTAAAGGAGAATGATGATAATCATTTTTTTCATTGATGTCGATTGAAATTTTGAATTAATAACATAACTCTTTATCACAGATATCAAAGAAAAACTTATCAGAGTTTGATCATTTTCTAGGCTGTTTTTGCAAGGAAAGAATAGTGTTAGTGTAAAATAAACGAAACAGACATCCACAAAAATATCAACCCTGACTATAAGTTGATCCATCAGACTAAGGCTTGCCTTTGATGAATAATTAGTATATAATTAGTTACAAGTCTCCCATGTTTGCCTTTCACTATTCTTTTTCTGCGCAATTGATCTTCTCTAAATTTCAGTTTTTCTAGGTTTCTGTATTTATAGTTTCCTTGTTTCTCATTTACTATTATTTTTATGTGTTTAGTACTCTGTCATTACATTGTTGGTATTTATCGATTCTCACTTAGCTAGGAGTAAATTGCTCAATGAATGGTGTTCTGTGTACGCATGCATGTATAATAGATAATAGTAAGTAGATATTATAACATGCCAATGGTAAATAATTCTCAAGACAATATATTTTGATAAGAATAATATTAGGTAGCATAAATTTAGGATTGTTTATTCCAGATCATTCTATAACAGACATTATTATGTCCTGTATTGTTGATTTCACAATGGTTGAGGATGATGATATTGGTTATTATGGTCCAAGCATTGCTGCAAACAAGAGACAACATTCTTTTCCATTCTCTCTTGGTCACACATTTTGATCTTCCTAAGCTTTGTTCTTCATTGTTTCAGTAGGGGCTACGTTCCCAACTTGGATGTGTACTTGGATCTTATGCTTCAGAGATTATAAACACTTTCAATTTACCTTTTCTTGTTGTGTTTCCTTGCTCTCACTTATTTTATTTTTAGTTACTTTCATAGAGTAGGAACCTCACATCGTTGTTTTCTCTAATGAAATTAGTGATATTTACACTATTGAGTACCACTGACATACTTCGGTCATTTGTGAGCTTGAAATACAATTTCTTTCTTTATTTTCTGATTATATACATTTGTGTAACATTTTAACTGCAAATTTCAATTTTATATAGGAGTCTCTTCTTTATTTACTCTTTGGTTGCTACTTTTAGGGATCCCCAGTTGTCATGCAGGATTGCATATGTTTGAAACTATATGCATTGCGTTTAAATATAATGAAAGCATTTCTATCTGTTGTATGCGGTATGCTTTAATTCTTTATTGTATATATGTGTTTATCTCTTGTATTATTTCAAGCTATTTTTGCATATGTAAATTTATTAAAAGTGGCATGTTGAGTATTCTAAACTGCACTTAGCTAGGTACACTATACAGTCTTAATTAATATTTATTATAATATTTTTAAATGTAAAAAAAAAGCAATATGGTGCTTGCAACAGGCATAGCAATATAATGTGAGAGGTTCATGCAATGACAATTGTAAAAGAGTTAATGACCTAATGGTGAAAAGGTTTAACTCTCTTAGGAACGACTCAATCTCAAATCTCTCTTGTACATAATGTAAGTGGATTAGTATTCTTGTTCTAGATGGATTGGCAAGGTTCAGATTATTTTTGATCGTGGTCATGAAGTTGAAACTGAAGGGATACAAAATTAAAAACACACACATGCATGTACATGCGCATGTGTGCCCATGCATGTACATGCATGCTCAAGTGTGCACACATGCAAGGCAAAGTGAATATGCTCCTTTACTTTCACAACGGGGTTCTCATACCCCTAGGAGGCATGCTGGCTAGGCTGTGACCTAGAAAATAACATTCACCTTTAACCCTTCCACAAACATTGAATATACGGTTTTTTTATGCATGCATCCATTGAATATAAGTCTTCAAAACAAAGTGTGGTCGAAAAATGATTACAAGATGAGTATATGTTGCACTAGGAATTCTCATCAGTGAATGAACACTTCTTTATTCAAAAGAAGGTTTATCAAATATAACTAACCATTGAGATACATGGTGGTATAACATAGTTTCATTGCTGTGACATTTTAATCAAGGAAATAATGATTTTAAAGTTTAAGTTATAATATTTTCAATGATAAGATGTTCCTGTTTACATAGGCCTAATAATGAATTCAAAACAGCTACACACTATATATGCTTCACTAAAATTATTGTGGTCTAATCAAGATAAATACTAATAGAGGCTGCAATTTAATGTCATACTTTTCATAGAAAACAGCACATTACTTTGTTCTTCATTCTTCTCACCTTTCAATGATTCTATGTAATGTAGAATTCAGATAATGTTAGATGTCGGTAGATCAAATATTAAGGATTAGTTTCAGAAGAGGTAGTAAGATTTTTAAAGAAAAAAGGATTATTTGCAGGATTGGTACTATATTCTCTCAGCTTTCTACCCCAGCTTTGCCTTCATCAGTAGGAGACGAATCTGTCCTCCTTATACTCAGACATTTTTGGCCACTTTTGGAACGCATTTTCAGCTCTCTTCATATGCAAAATTGTGGTTTGTCGAGTGCTGCTTGTAAATCTCTTTCCCAAGCTATCCAAGCTTCAGGTATTCAGATCAGAGTTTCAAGTATTTTTGTTTCTGCCTGTTATCCATACATTTTAACCGTATCATATTCAATCATCATATTCTTCTAATCAGATTTTGCTGTGTTTGGTTCCAGGCCAGCAATTCTCATCGTTGTTGCCAAAAGTAATGGATTCCCTATCAACAAATTTTCTGTCCTTCCAAAGTCAGGAATGCTTCATAAGGACTGGTAAAATTATACTGACATTGTAATTAGTATGCATATAACACCAGTGTAGATTTGGATGCATTTATTATAACTAATGAAGAATCAAGTTGGACTTCACTATGAGCATATGGGATGGATGGTTGGTATTAATGCAATGCCCAAGGCAGTGCTGATTGACTTTTAATACCAGTTCAAGACCATATGAGGATTACTTAGCCTAGATGTGTATACCTTTAGTAATAAGTGCTTGCCACACTACTGCAAACTTGAAGAGTACAGCTATATACTGCAATATTTACTGCAAATTAAAATCCTATGTCTCTATACATTTAATGAAAGGTGATACATATGTTTTTGCTTCCAATCATGTTTCTCAAACAAATATATTAGAATATGATTAAATAAACATTATACGACGACTCTAACAAGTGAACTTACAAAACCTGAAATTTGCTTACAACCCAGCAGCTATTTTACTTGGAAAAAATGAAACTGCTAGGATGTAAAATGTGACTACTATATTTTCATTGGATTTCTGTTGTTGCTCATTGGGGGTTCTTTAGTGTCCAGTTTTAAGAAATTTGTGGTATATGCATTAATTTTTTTGGTACAGAAGATGCTGATTGTTGTCAATTCTTAATCTTGTTTTTGTATTTAAATGCTGCTTGTTCATAACTTATTTGTGGAGGAAGGCCATGTTTGCATCCCCCGATCTGAACTAGTTAAAATTGTATTGTTGCCTCCAATAATGTTCCTCTTCTCTGGATCATTGCGAATTTCATGGCTTTTTTTTTGTTCTTGATCTGCTGCCTTGTGTGAGCCTCACTTATCTGACATGCATTTGGGTATGAGTTAACCATCCTATTGTTGTTTTAAATTGTGAGTAGATGTTGCGAAATACATTTATGTGCCATTTCTCATCCCTTATTAGAATTGTTAGTTTGGAATAGAACCTGCACATAGAGTGACTCTGTGTTTTCCATCACTCCAGCATTGTTGGACTTTTCTACAGAATTCCAGATGTGTAAGCCACATGCTTTACCTAAACCTTGTGGGTCTATGTTCTACAGCTGGAAAAATGTCTAATATTATAAGTGGTTGAAGAGAGTAATATCTCCCACCTTAACAATGCAATGGATGTCTAGTTTTCTCCAAATGGAAGAAATTGGGATGCAATCAAGTTTCTCTGATATGTACTACTCTCTTTGCAATTGGACCTGGTGAAGGTTCCTTGGTCATGATCCATTTCCATGAGATTGTTGCTGTTGATGAGGTCTGTGTAAATGTATGCTATCCATTGATTGAATATGTTTCCTACTTGTTTTTCATCTGAGATTTTATAAAATATTCCTTCACAATTATTTCACAAATTCACACCTTGCAAGCACATCATTGCACAGGTAACATTTGTTACCATTGACATTTGTGAAATCAAAAACTCATTATCCCATCAAGTCTTTTCGTCCTAATTCTTTCAAACCATCCTTGTTTAGCTATGCCTGCAATATAACTTCTTTGTTTTCTTAAAGTACTAGTCATGGTCCTTGATTGTACACCATTCTTTGAAATACCCTCTAGTCAAACTTATCATCCCAACAAAGATTAAGCTGAAACTCCTATCAGCAGTAAAATGAAAGTAGAGGGCCTCAGATGGGAAACCACTGTAATTAGAGCCTTGTTGAGAATTTATTACACTCTTGTGGATGATGAGATAGATGAAAGTACCAATTTGATATTTCTTGTGGAAAAAGGGTTCCTACTCACTCTTTTGGAGAGATGTCACACATTTACTTGCTTTCAGACTGCAGAAGGAATGTAACTTTTTATCTTTTGAAACTGTGAAACCATTGTTACTTCAAAGAGATGAATTTTAGTTAATTATAATATCATAATACTAAAACAAATCAATAGTAATGGGAATCCATTGCCATAAAAACCTATCTGAAACAAGCCTTTCTCAATTAAATTTTAACAAATTTTATCAGCCCTAAATTATTCACCAAATTATGATTCCATTGTAATATTATGTAAACAATCCTTGTTTTCTTGTAGAATCTGAATGTTTATCTCAAACATGAACTAAACAGTCATCTGGAGATGAACTGAATAGTCAGTCTTGTTTATATATGTGTAGACTGCTTCTCATTTCAGCTATACAATTTGGGGTTTGCACTTCATTTCATTTTTTAATTTGTGTAGTCTAGTTTCCTGCAGCCCTGCCCTAACATTCGTATCAGAGCACAGGCATTTTTCATTATTCCTCCTTCACTTTGTGGTCATCCTCCAAATCCCTAATTCATGTTTGCCATTATGGTAGTATGGCACTTCAAATTCTTCCTCCAACATCACCTGTAATAGCTGCAATAGTCCTGCACCACCTACTAATTATTTCCCTTACAAATCATGTTTTGCAAATTGTGTTATTCGTGTTACTGTTGTTGGCTGCTGTTCCATGTGTTCTAATCAACAAAACTTGTGTCCATTCTCTTGCAGTTCTCTACATGATGTCCTAGCATAAAATCGTGTCAAATAGCATCTTGCAAATCACACAAATTTCTCTACAAATTATGAGAATTTATTTGCAAATTGCATCTTGCATTACTTGCACACCACCTGCATTCTTCTGCATGCCTGTTTGTTTTTAATTCAACATGTTTTCTTATGTATTTGTCTTTGCTTTGAGCCTTTTGCACCTACAAAACCCACTTACTGCCTACACCTGCAAAACTCGTGTGCTCTAGCATAAAATAAATCATGTCCTTAGTCTTCTAAGTCTATTTGGGAGCCTTTCAAAGTCCCACGTCTTCAAGTGGCTAGAGGAATTTAGTGAATTGCAAATTCGATGAGTATTATTTTTTCCTTCAAAGTTTGAAATATTTTATGGGAAATGGTTACTTTAAAATTTATTTATTTTTGGATGAAAAGATTCTTGGGAAAAACAATAGCATTATCTTTTGAGTATCTTCGAGGATATTTTCTACTTGAGGGATTTTTTATGACTTAATTAAATATTGAAAAAAAGTCATTTTCATACAATCAAAATTTCAAAATGAAAACAAATTTTGCAAACCTAAAACAAATTGGAATATTAGGTATACATGATGCCTTTGGTTCACATTCATAGGTAAAGTTGTGATTGAACTATTGCATCTAATGCCTAGCATAACTGCAACAATGACATTTGTTGCTTAGACCATATAAATTGCCACAAAGAAATTATGACACCCATTTCCCTTTGTTATCCATTCATTTCTATTGCTATAGATGAATCTTAACTAGGGAAATTCCTTTTTATGTGTTTCCTAAGTGCTATGCACCTACTGTCACATGCTTCAATGTTTCTTACATGTTTGATGGGTATATTGAAAGGACGAGCTTCTTCTACATATCAATGGGTATATTGGAGGAGCAAGCATATCTAGAGGTTTGATATATTGGTCTGATAGTGTATAGAAAATAAAACCTTTTGGAGTGATAAAGAACCAATACATCTCCCATTAACAACAAAATGCATTTACTCACCTCAATTGTTGGTATAACACCAATTGGGAAGAACACTTGGTTAGAAATGTCAAGGCAAGTTGAGAATGCTTTCATTTTCAATGATTTGTGGTTTGAAATTTGTGATGGCGACACAACCAAATGAACCACAATCAAATTTGGAGTCATTAAAATTCTAAGGTATTGGTCTTGATGAGAGCCTTAGTTGATGGAGAAGTCTTTTGTCACATATAAGGGTGCAACAAACAATGGGAAGCACTACAAAATTTAAAAGATTTGTATGATTCATATTCAGAATTAGAGTTCATACAATTGCAATTGAAGGTGTTCAAACTTCAGTTGAATAATGATGATGTAATGAGTCCAGCTTCAAAAATTCAAGCATGATGTTGAAGGTACTTGTGCTAAAATTTATATATATATGAGACTGCCTTCATAAAATGTCTTCTTCCAACATATTCAACCTATTTGGAATCATTGCAAATAAGAAATCAACTGAAAATACTCATTTTTGATTAATTGGTTAAAGAGATGGCTGAAAGATAAAAAGCTTTTGGAAGAAAGATTGAAGCCATTGGAGAGAATATTTGCTATACTCATGAAAAATACAAATCTTTTAATAAGGTTTCATCTTCCAAGGATGAAAAAAATGATAGAAGGAGAGGAGGAAATAGAGTGCAAGGATGCAGAATTAGTTGAAACATGATCAATACCTTGATACACAAAATGATAGGTAAAAATTGTTTTGCAAACAATGTGGTAGAAAAGAGAGTCATTAGGCTAATGAATGCAAAACATCATGGAATACGATTGAGGCCTATCAAAAACAACAAAACACAAATTAGGGAAAGAAGAAAATCCTAGAATCAGATTTGGCTTAGTTTGGAAGTGAGTATGTGCTTTTCATATCAAATGATGTCAACTATGTCTTTGTAAATTTAACCTGGTATGACAGTTGGGTCCTAGATACTGGTGCTGCATACCACATGACTTTTTGAAGGGTTTTCTTTGAGGAATTCCATGAAGAAAGATGTGGTCTTGTATATTTTGTAGATAAAACACGTTGGAAAAGGGGACAATTTGACTCAAGTCACCAAGACATTTAAATTTCATTCTCCACAACGTCCAATACTTTCCTCAACTGAAATTAAACTTGTTGTCTGTGGTGTTCATTTGACAAGAAGGCCACTCAATTTTGTTGGATGATGGAGAGGTAATAATCAAAAGAAAGTATGATAATATAGTTGTCTTGACTAGATTTGAGGAAGGAAAAATGTTGAAACTCAAAAGGGAACCTTCAATTTCAAGAAACTTTACTCACCTTGTTGAAGGACAAATGCCAACAAGTCTTTTGTGGTATGTATGTCATGTCCCCTAAAATTGTAGCATCACTTATGAAACATTAAAATACAAATAGCGAAATCGAACAAGTATCAAAATATAAATTTAAGTAATTGCCATTTAGATATTATTATAATTATCGTATAATATTAACAACTCAACCATTACTATCTTAATCATGATCATCATAGATAAATAATTGTAAATGATGAATCTAATCATAATAATAATTGAAAATATAATATCATAACCTATATCTTAAACTAACAAATATTATTTCCTAAGAAATCATAAAAGTAATAATAAATAAACAAATATAGATAAAGGCAATCTAAAAATATAATACTTCATATATTCTAAAACATCAATATTTAAATATGAAATAGAATAAACGAATTAATGATATGAATAAAAGTAGAAAGACATTTAACTTAAGAAAAGTCAGCACCCAAAGAAAATGACGCAATCCTTCAAGGAGGCCACGATTGGGGAAAGGGTGTGATTCTCCACCCAAATCATGGGTATTTAAAGAATAGAATGAAATCTTTATGGGCATCGGACAGGAATGAGAAATGCAAGGGATAAAATAGTGGCTGCATTACGTTCAGGCAAAGAATCAGTTACTGAGAATTGTGATCTGCTAATGAGAAAAGAAGGAAAATAATATTATTCTTGCAGACTGGTCAAAAGGTAAGTATCAGAAATAAAATAAGGATAAATGGATGCTTAACAAATATAAATAAATACATGCTGAAATTAGTAACTAAGGGTTGTTAGTTAAACTTGGAATTTAATAGCAGTGGTCATTGATAAACATATTTAAATATATTATGGCTGATGCATTATAAATATATTTAATATATTATGTGGGATAATTATATTTAAATATATTTATGATTGATAAATATTCAATTAAGGATTGATAAATATGTACATACTAAATATAGTATGGTTGCTGTATATATTGTAATTCGTATATTTGCTAAATAAATTATGGAATTCTATTTATACTAAGATACAAATAAATATATTTAAGTATATTATGATTTGCTTATATTAGGATGAATAAGCATATTAAGAGTTGGAATGAGATATTGACAATTGATAAGTATATATTTAAATATATACATATATAATAAGATTTGTAGATACATCATAGATGGTGGACACATACAAAATATACATATAATATATCATTTACTATTATCTAATAATTTTGCTTGTAGCAATTATTGAGCCTTACAAGTAATAATGACTCTATTCGTTTGCTATGATGATAAATGGTATAATAGAATTCCATCCATGGGATCTCGATAGATATCTAACCTCTAATGTACTCATAAAATATATTATAGAGGAATCATTCAGAGTGAGTGAGAGGGAGGAAATGAATAATCCTTGGACAAAGAGTGGAATAATTATATCATCTTCAATCTAATTTGATGCTATTACTGAAATTTATTGATCTCTAACATTTCTTATGTCTCTTGAGGAACACCTTGAATGCAAGGATCCGGTTTAAGTGCCTCCGCTAGAAAGGGGTCATTACAATGTAGGATTTGGGCATACCAATTATGAAAGCATTTGGACAATGCAAAAGAATGGTGTTGTAGGTTTTCCAACACTACCTAGAACTATTGAAAAATGTGAAGCATGTATCTTGGCTAAACAACATAGGGAGCCATTTCAAAAATCAAATTGGAGAGTGAAAAAGAAATTGCAATTGATCCACTTTGATTTGTATGGTCCACTACCAGTTACTTTTGCTAGTGGTAGTAAATAGTTCATGTTGTTCATTGATGACTACAACAAAAGTCAGAATCTTTTGAAACTTTTCGAAGGTTTCCCACAATGATTGAGAATGATGCACAATCCCATATTTGCAAATTGAGGATCGATAACAATGGTGAATTCACATCAAAGGTGTTTGAAGATTATCTGAGAAAAAACAATATCAAACATCATCTTACAATTCTTCACGCTTAGAAACAAAATGGATTAGCTGAAAGGATGAACAAGACTATGATGAATATGGTTTGTGCAATGTTGTATTTTGAAGGAGTAAGTGTACAATTTAGGGCATAAACAATTCAAATATTAGTTTGTCTCCACAACAAGTCGCCTTCAATGCTCTTCAAATGAAGATTTTGTTAGCATTTTAATTTGCACCTATTAATGCAATACTAAACAAGTGTACATTAGAATTGTCTTTGAATTAGAAGGGTAAGCCTCCTATAAAACAAGAACTAACCTACTATGAACATATGTACTTGCCATTCACAATATTTACAATAGTTTTTTGGGGTGGTTGTAATGAACCGGACTAATTTTTTTGTTTTTTCAAATGCAATTACAGTCAACATGCACCCGTTAAGGTTAGCTCTAAACCAAAACGTTGCGTAAGCAACTCTAACCAAGAATGTACACCGGGATCCTGATGCGGGCAAGGTGTGAGCATATGGTCAGAGGATCTAATGTAGATGTAAACTGAAAGGGAACTCTAACCAAGAATGCGTCTCGGATAGACGAGCATATGGTCAGAGGATCAAGATGCAGATGAACTGAAGTAACTCTAACCAAGGATGGGGCCGAGTGTGGCGAGCATATGGTCAGAGGGTCCCTACAACTACTGACTGAAAGTAAATAGGCGGCAAGCCAGCCTCTTCCACTTATTCAGTGGGAAGTACAAGTAATTCAAAGAGAAGAAGTGAGAATTGCTGACAGTACTACTGTTCAACTTACAATAAATTAGAGAACCTGCCAGGAACACAAGATTAGAAGCTTTCAATGCTGCAATAATTTTAGCTATCTCTCCAATGCTCACAAACCCCTTTAATATCAATTTCTCACTCAACTAATGAATTTTCCCAAGTCTGATATACTGATTTTTGACAGAAAATCCACAGACCAGCAACACAACAACTTACTAAAATGCTCACAAATCACTCAAAACTCCCCCAAATCACATGAGACTAAATGCATTCAACTCCTAATATGATGGCGCCCCAAAAGTGACTGAGAAACCAACCCAAATGACTCCTATTTATTTTTCACGGAAATCAATGCATGCTCAGAAAAGTACGGCCCTCAAGGAGGGGCGATTTTGCTCCTTAAAATTCAAGACACATTAAAAAAATCTGAAACTTGACATGCTAGGTCGCCCTTGGTAGGAAATCAGATTAGTTCAATACCCAGAATTGCAATATTTTTATTTCAAGAGATATGATCAATTCTTACAATCAGCTGTGATAATCAGCAACTCCAGAAACAAGACTAAATGCAAGGAAACTGAACTAATATGCTAGTAACTCAAATGCAATACTGAAAACAAACTTACTACAATCTACCTCTCAACTAGTTGCTATCTTTCAAGCAAAAAGATGAGCCAAGCTAGGAGGTGTGCTTTCCTCGAAGCAATCTGTCACCATTTCGGCAACATGTCTTTACTGAAAATATGAGATGTCCAAATGAAGAGAAGAAGCCAACATTTATAGACTGGAAGAGAATCCTCTAGAAGCTTCAAGAAGGGCGCCCTAATTTCAAATTTGAATTCAACTTATTTCCCTCCAAAGGTGGCGTCATTTCTCAAAGCAATATTTTCACTTTATAAAAATAAATCTCTCCTTCAGTAGGCGTCCCACTTCTCCAACCCTTAATTTGGCCTTAAAAATATAAGTTATCTCCACATGAAGCATTTACCCATAAAGTCCCCCTTTTTAAAACAACATAAAGTTGTAATGCTAGGCCAAGGGGTTATAATATTAAAATATACCCTTTTAATATAAAAATAACTTATCTCTCCAGAAAATGCATCCAAGGGCCAAAAATCAAATTATCAACTGAACTGGTTGAGGACGAGAGCCAACTGTACTATAGCCAACAGGACCACTGCCAGAAATAGAATTTATTAAAAATAGTAAATTCATGAAGTTGCTCGGAATACCAATAGAGTACACGACTGCGAAGCTTTCTGAAAACCCAAAAAGAATCCGCAATCCAAATTCCAAACTTCAAGCAACCACCTCCTCAAAAATAGGAAACCCTAATTTCACCCTCCGAGTAGCCTACGGGTCTCTGGAATAGGCCAACAGTCAACTAAAACGATCACTTTTGAGAAGGGGACATTACAGTCCGCCCTCCCCAAGATTACTTGCCCTCAAGCAATCGCAAGTCTGGATGCTATAGAATCTCCTCATTCTCCCAAGTAGCGTCTTCCAAAGGTAAATTCTTCCACTTCACCAAGTACTCTGTGATTGTTCTCCTCCTTAAGGAACGCTCTCTGGAATTAATAATCTCTTCTGGAATCAAGGTCAATTTTCCTTCTTCGTCCAAGGGAGGCAACTGTGATGAAGCAACAACATTGTGTCCAAGTGCCTTCTTGAGGCGAGACACATCGAAGACATTGTGAACCTTAGTACTCGATGGTAGTTCCAACTTATAAGCCACTGCTCCAACCTTTCTGATGACTTTGAATGGCCCATAGAAGCGAGGTTTGAGCTTCTCCGCTCCACTCTTCTTGAGAGTAGACTGTCTGTAACGCTGAAGTCGAAGATAAACCATATCACCAACTTCAAATGAACGCTCAACACGCTGCTGATCAGCGTACATCTTCTGCTGATTTTGTGCCATTTGAAGGTTGTTCTTCAAGGACTTCATAATATCTTGACTTTGCTGCAACCAATCCTTGGCTTGAGGAGCTTTGCTATCAATGGAGAGCCATGAATGGAGACATCCTTATTGACATGTGGAAGGATGAATTGTAGCAATACTCCCCAATGTGAAGCCATTTCACCCATGCCCTTTGCTACTCCTAGACATAATTTCTAAGATAGCCCTCCAACCATTTGTTCACTATCTCTGTTTGACCATCGGTTTGAGGGTGATAGCTAGTGCTTGGAGTAAGCACTGTACCACTCATCCTGAAAACTTATTGCTAAAAGGTGCTTAGGAACTTGCTGTCCCTATCACTCACAATGTTTTCCGGCAACCCATGCAATCTAAACACTTCATGGAAAAACAAATCTGCAACTTGAGCTGCTGAGAACGTGCTAGTGATTGCAAAAAAATGAGCAAACTTAGTTAATCTGTCGACTACAACATAGATACAGTCTTTGCCTTGAGCCTTTGGCAACCCCGTGATGAAGTCCATTGATATGCTTTCCCATTTTTGGTTGGGAATGGGAAGAGGTTGCAGTAGACCAGCTGGAAGAGAATGCTCATTTTTGTTCATTTGACAAGTGGGACACTCCTTAATGTAGTGTTGGACTTCTTCTTTCAACCCCTTCCAAGAAAACCTCTCCCGAATCTGCCTATATGTCTTGAAGTAACCTTGATGACCAGCAAGTGGAATGTCACGGAAAGTCATCAAAATCTTCTTTTTGAGCTTAGAATCGGTCACCAAAAAGATCCTTCCCTTGTAGTGTATCAAACCATCAACCATTGTGTATCTTTCGTCATGGAAAGAACCTTCAATGATGCTGGTTGCAAACTGATTTTTGGCATAATCAGCAAGCAACATCTCCTTCCAATCAGCAGTAAGCTCACACAATGAGCTCAAATGAGGCCTTCTAGATAGGGCATCCACCACAACATTGTTTTTCCCTTTGACATACTCAATGTCGAAATCGTAAGCTTGAAGCTTACTCACCCACTTTTGTTGTCTTTCATTCAAATCCTTCTGATGCATGAAGTGCTTGAGACTATTGTGATCAGTCTTGACCACGAACTTGCTCGCCACCATATACTGTCTGAACTTAGCTAATGCATGCATGATTGCAAGCATTTCCTTGTCATAGATAGAGTAGGTCCTTTCAACACCTCTCAGTTTTCTACTTTCAAACACAATGGGATGCTTATCTTGCATCAAAACAGCCCCAACACCTTCTCCGGATGCATCACACTGTAACTCAAAAGGCTTGGAGAAATCCGGTATGGCCAACACTGGACAAGAACTCATGATTTTCTTGAACTTATCAAACACACTTTGAGCCTTTTCTGACCAAAGGAAAGCCCCCTTTTTGGTGAGATCAGTAAGAGGAGCAACACTTTGAGAGTTGCCCTTCACAAATCTTCTGTAAAAGCCACAAAGACCCAAGAACCCTTTCAAATGAGTCAAGTTCTCTGGAGGTGGCCAATCAACTATCGCCTTGATCTTTTCAGGATCAACCTTCACCCCATCAGCATTGATTATGTGACCAAGGTAGAGCAGCTCCTTCATTCCAAATTTACATTTGGACTCTTTGTCAAACAAACTTTCTGATTCAAGAATGCTAAGCACTTCCTCCAAGTGCTTGAGATGTTCTTCCCACGTCTTGCTGAAGATGTGAATATCATCAAAAAAGATCAACACAAACTTCCTCAACTGTTTCTGAAAAACTCTGTTCATACAAGACTGGAAGGTGGCTGGAGCATTAGTCAACCCACAAGGCATGACTAAAAACTCGAAATGACCATAGTGGCATTTGAATGCCGTCTTCTCAACATCTGAACCTCTCATCCGAATTTGATAGTAACCCGACCTCAAATCAATTTTTGAAAATAACTTGGCACCATGTAGCTTGTCAATGAGCTCATCTATTCGAGGAATGGGGTACCGATTTTTGATTGTGCTTTGATTCAAGGCACGATAATCCACACACATGCGGATGGTGCCATCCTTCTTCTTCACAAGAACTACTGCTGAAGCGAAGGGACTCTTGCTTGGATGAATGAAGCCCATCTCCAAGAGTTCTTTTATGTTTTTCTCAATCTCGTCCTTCTGCTTCTTAGGATACCGATATGGTGTTGTGATGACTGGCTTGGCCCCTTCCTTGAGTTCAATGACATGCCCAGCTCCCCTTTCAGGAGGTGCCCCAGGAGGTAGATCAGCAAACACCTTACTCCTCTTAGTGAGTATAGACTGTATATCTGGAGGATAGTCCCTCTTTGTTTCAACTGGACTAGCTAGAAGAACCATACATTCCGCAGCCCACTCAACTTGATCGTGCCAAATCAGCCTCTCCATTCTTTTGAAAGACACAATCCGAGGACCACCATTGGACATTCCTCTAAGCACTACCTTCTTTCCATCAGATTGGAACTTGAGCTCCATTGTTTGTAGGTTGAGAGAGATTTCACCCAGTGAGCGTAACCACTGAATACCAAGTATGGCATCCGTGTCTCCAATAGTAACTACATAGAAGTCATCTTTGACTTCATAGTTGCCTAACTGCATGGACATGTTAGGAACCCTTTGGTTGCAAGAAATATGAAACCCATCAGCCACCATGACTTTGAAGCCTTCAAATTCTTTAGTTTTGAGACCTCTCTTTGCAACCACTCTTCGTCAATGAAATTATGTGTTGCCCCAGTGTCAATCAAGGCAACAATTCGGTGACCTCCAACCTCGCCACGAACCTTGAAAGATTCGTTCTTTTGAAAACTAGAGAGTTAGGCAATAGGGCCCCCAACTCCTTGCTCATGATCGGACTCTTCTGGAGCTCTCTCTTCCTCGCTGTCCCCAAAATAAGACTCTTGATCAGACATATCAGATTCTGATCCATAATTAGAATAGGCCCCCATTTGATTAGAACACCCTCTTCCAGGACATCTATGACCCTTGATCCAAGGCTCCAAACATGTATAACACTTGGCCTTGGCTGGAAATCAGATTGGTTCAATACCCAGAACTGCATTATTTTTATTTCAAGAGATGATTAATTCTTACAATCAGCTGTGATAATCAGCAACTCCAGAAACAAGACTAAATGCAAGGAAACTGAACTAATATGCTAGTAACTCAAATGCAATACTGAAAACAAACTTACTACAATCTACCTCTCAACTAGTTGCTATCTTTCAAGCAAAAAGATGAGCCAAGCTAGGAGGTGTGCTTTCCTCGAAGCATCTGTCACCATTTCGGCAGCATGTCTTTATTGAAAATATGAGATGTCCAAATGAAGAGAAGAAGCCAACATTTATAGACTGGAAGAGAATCCTCTAGAAGCTTCAAGAAGGGCGCCCTAATTTCAAATTTGAATTCAACTTATTTCCCTCCAAAGGTGGCGTCCATTTCTCAAAGCAATATTTTCACTTTATAAAAAATAATCTCTCTCCTTAAGTAGGCGTCCCACTTCTCCAACCCTTAATTTGGCCTTAAAAATATAAGTTATCTCCACATGAAGCATTTACCCATAAAGTCCCCCTTTTTAGAACAACATAAAGTTGTAATGCTAGGCCAAGGGGTTATAATATTAAAATATAACCTTATAATATAAAAATAACTTATCTCTCCATAAAATGCATCCAAGGGCCAAAAATCAAATTATCAACTGAACTGGTTGAAGACAAGAGCCAATTGTACTGTAGCCAACAGGACCACTGCCAGAAATAGAATTTATTAAAAATAGTAAATTCATGAAGTTGCTCGGAATACCAAACAGACTACACCACTGCGAAGCTTTCTGAAAACCTAGAAAGAATCCACAATCCAAATTCCAAACTTCAAGCAACCACCTCCTCAAAAATAGGAAACCCTAATTTCACCCTCCGAGTAGCCTACGGGTCTCCAGAATAGGCCAACGGTCAACTGAAACGATCACTTTTGAGAAGGGGACATTACAGTGGTTTACAATCATGTTGAACAAAATTAAAAGTGTTTTTTAGATTCACCTTGGGCAAAAGGTTGAGATGCTGTTTAATTCAAGTCAAATGATTTTTATAATTTTTGACTAAAAATAAATCCAACCACTATATGCTTGCTCTCTTCAGCCAAAGTAGAAAATAAATAATACAATTACACAAAAGTTAGATGGACTAAACACATAAGGACACAAGTGCTTTGGTAAATTAAATTAAGAGATCAGTTTGAAGCCCCAATGTTCAACTTCAAGCAAACTTGAAAAACAAAGCTTGCAACTTGCTAAAAGCAATTTAATCTCCCTCAACAAACATAACAAAACATTTTAATAGCAATTTAAAAGAAAGAGAGGTATAATAAATTTTATTGAATAAACCACAAATTCTAGATTAATAATAATGAATATTCAACGAACAAAAATTTCAGCAACATGTAGGTACCAAAATTACCATTTTTTTATAAGATATTCATGAGAAAAGAAAATAAAAAACTAACTAGGAATTCTACTTTAGTTATTGATGTGATTGGATGCAGTGCAATCTTTATTACAAAATTTTCTATCCACTAATTCTAAATCTAAAACCATGCAACTACCAATTAGAAAGACGGTACAAATTATTACTAGATCTTGTTCAGAAATCACATCACTTGCATGACAAAAAATCTAATGATAAATAATTTAAAAATAGCTAATCAAGGTTATAAATTTAGATTGCTAAATAACACATGTTAAAAATAAAGGTAACAAAAACTAGCACAGGCTATAAATAATGTTAGCTAAAAATAGAAAATCTCAAAATATGCTCCTCTTTGAAATTGGTGACAACTAAGCATAGACTTTTGGGTAGGTGCCTATGGGTGACTTTGATGATTGTGTAGCCCTTCCTCTAAACATGGCTAATCCTTTGAAGACATTTAAAAATTCCTAAAAATCTATTTTGACATTTTCAATCCCTTTAACAAGCATGCACTTCTTTACACACACACCAATACACTATAAAATAGAGTTTGAACTTGTGTTTTTGATTTCCTTTGTATTGGTGTGAACTTCATCATTAGGTGCACACCTATGGACATAATTTTTGAAATTTGAAATATCCCTTAGGTGAGGTGCACACCTATGGCTTAGACCTACACTTGATAATTGGATTCAAAGTTGTTTGGTGAGATGTGTGCATGCACGCTAGGCACACACTTGAGAAAGGCCGTTTTGAACATTTGATTTTTCCTTTAATGAGGTGCACCTTAGACTACCAAGTGCAAACTGGTACATTGCTGATCACTATTTTGAATCAAAGTTTCATTCTAGAGCCAGCCCTTGCTCCTTAGGCACACGTTTGTATTGAATTAAAACCTTTTAAAAAGTGCTATTCTTTTTCCTATGATAGGTGTGCCCTTTTTTAAGCAAGGTGAATTTTGAAAAGAAAATTTCCATATTTAGGGATGCACTTTACTTCCATATGTGCATTTGGATCAAGGTTCTGCAGGCTAAATTTGCAATGATTTCACTCCAATTAAGTGTGTGCCACAAATCTAAGCGCACACCTAACAATACAAACAATTTTGTATTTTCCCTTTATTAGTGTGCATCTTCTTTTCAAGTGCACACTTGTACACTAGTATCAAACTTTGATCTTCAAACAAACCACTTTGGTTTAATAAGGATTGTTTTCTTTGCCTAACATGCACTTGTAAGTGATGCTTTCTTTTCTTGGAAAGCTTAATTCTTCTATGAAATGCAAAAGTCTATTCATATGTGTATTTTTAGCTTGTAATTCTTGTTTTAAAATTCATATGTATAGGTGTGCACCTCCACCTCAAGTGTGCACCTTTGTACTAGGCATTTAAAAGTTTGATTTCAAAATAAATTTGATTCCATTATGAGGCATACACACCTGTAATAGCACGATCTTCTTAATGAGGTGCACACCACAACCCCTCATACACACTTGACAATGGTCTTTCAAAATTTCCCTTTCTAGGTACGATTTCCTCTTCAAATGCATCCTTTGAGTCTGAACATGGCATTTTGAGGCTCACTTTGGAATGTTTGGTGTGCCCTTCAATATTATATTTTCAAATTTTTTGATGATTTCCCTAACTGCACCTTTAAACAAAGCTAAAATCTCCCTTTCCTAACTGCATTTTCTTTTTCTACACGCTCACCTTTTTTAGAAAACTGGACTTGATCTGTAATAGCACGATCTTCTTAATGAGGTGCACACCACAACCCCTCATACACACTTGACAATGGTCTTTCAAAATTTCCCTTTCTAGGTGCAATTCCTCTTCAAATGCATCCTTTGAGTCTTGAAATTGAACATGGCATTTTGAGGCTCACTTTTGAACGTTTGGTGTGCCCTTCAATATTATATTTTCAAAATTTTTGATGATTTTTGGACCAAGTGCATTCTTCATCTTAGTGTTAGGAAATTTCTCCATTAAGAACTTTTTTCTCTCACCATGAGAAATGTCTTAGAAAACCTTATTCCATACCTACATATATTCATAAAAGAGCCACAAAGGTGACAAAACAAACAAACTAGACAAGACCTAATCTTGAATTGCACTTGGGAAGATAATAAACATCAACTTTAAACTTGTTTAAACTTGACATAGTATGAAAATTTTGTATGGGTACAATAGGCTCCACATAAAATTTTGTGTGGTCATCTTCTATCAATGTAGCATCTTCAAGTATTCAAATCTGCCTAGGTTCCCAAGGAGAAAGTAAACAAGTTGGGGCACAAGTGTAAATTAAAATAATGCATTTTGTTGGGATATTTAGATTTTCCAAAGGCCTACAAACTGTTTGATGGGAAGAACTAGAAATTTTTCTTTACAAGAGATGTTTTTTGTGAAATCACAAAAGACATAATCAACGTTGATTGCCAACTAAGTTGACTCGAGAAATTTGTAAAATTTGATGTTCTCAAAAAGAATGATATGGTGATTTCAAATATTAAGAGGTGACAGTTTGGAATCTGTTGAATCTATTTTGCTTCCAATAATTGAAAAAGAAACTCCTCTTAAGGAAGAAATTGAAACTTCATTAGAAGATGAAAACTTCTAGCTTTAGATCAAGAAAATGAGGCACCAATTGTTCCATAAATAACATAGAAAAAGATGTTGAAATCAACCACACATACATTGAAAGAAGTCAAGCCAAATGAAGTTGGAAGAAACATGCACTAGACATGCATTCAAAGCCTAACATCAAGAAGAAAAGTCCCTGAAAGAGATTCAAGATAGGCTAGAAAAGCTTGCCTTGTAACGACATTTAGAAGAAGAAATCAATATTTCTTTTGTTTCAGAATCAACTTCCTTCAAACAAGCTCAAAAGCTTGATGCATAGAGAAAGGCATGAAAATTGAATATGGTTCCTTTATTAGGAATGGAACTTTGGAGTTGTTTGATCTTCCACTCAATTTTGAACTTATAGGTTCCAAGTGGATCTTTCGAAATAAATACAAAGTATATGGCTCACTTAAAAAATACAAAGCGAGGCTTGTCACAAAAGGATATGCTCAAAATGAAGTGATAGACCAGGAGGAGACCTTTGCACCTATCACGAAATGGACCACTATTTGGGAATTGTTGGCTTTGGTAGTACAAAAGTAGTGGAAAATGAATCAAGTGGATGTGAAAACTACTTTTTTGGTGATCTTAGATAAATGGTTTACATGACTTAGCTTGAAGTTTTTGCAGTTGAAGGTGAAGAACACAAATTGTGTAAGTTGATAAAATCATTGTATGATTTAAAACAAGCCTCATGAGGATGGTATGAGAAGCTGAATGAGCACCTCTTGGCATTTTGAGTTTGAAGTTGCAACTCTCTTTGTTAAGATAGTTGATAAAACAATTTCGTACCTATTGTATATGTGGATAATTTGTTCATAATAGGAAATAGTGAAAGTTATGCTACAAAAGTCAAAATAGAGTAGATGAAAGGTTTTGAAATAAGAAATTTAGGTCATCTTCATTACTATTTGGGTATTGAAGTTATTCATAAATCCAAGTATATTTTTATCACACAAAATAATTTTATTGGTCAAATTTGAGCAAATTTGGAATGGTAGACTATAAACCACTCAATATGCCCATGGAACAAAATTTGAAATTGACATTAGGTGATACTGTGGAGTTTGAAGATGCAATTGAAACAGGTAGGTCTTTGGTAGTTTTATATATGTAACCACAACTAGAGTAAACATTTCTTCTACAGTGTGTTTTCTCTTGATTCATGCAACAACCGAGAAAAAGTCATCTTGTAACATAAAAGAGGGTTCATTGATATCTAAATTGAACTTGGGGTTTTAGGCTCAGATACTCCAATGCAGCATATTTCAACTTAGTTGGATATTCAAATTTAGACTATGCAAGTGCTTTTGAAGATGGAAAATCTACTTCAGGTTTCTTGATGAATTTAGGATTAGAAGCCATCTTATGGAAGTCAAAGAAGTACTTAGTGCTAGCTCTTTGTTCAACAAAAACAACCATAGAAATATTGTGGCTCAAAAGGGTTCTTGAGGATTTGAAGGAAAAGTAGGTTTCATCAACACTACTCATGGTCAAGAACACTTTTGCAATCAAAATGGCAAGTAATCTAGTAGCATTTCATGACCAAACCAAGCACATCAACAACAAATTCATCTGATTCGACATCATGTGAAAGGTGACAACATTAAATTGATATATTGTCCGATTGCAAATCAACTGATAGATATCCTAACAAAAGCACTTGGAAGAGCGAAATTTGAAAAACTTAAGAGGCATGCTTGGTCCTACTATAACCTTACAAATTAGGGGGTAAGATGTAAAATTATTTAAATAATCCTTGATTTCTTGTGGAAACATCATTTTGAAGATGAATTGAATAGTCACTCTCGTTTTTTGAGATGAATTGAACAATCATTTGGAGATGATTTGAAGGTAAGTTTTCAATGGGCTGTTTCTTTATTTTTTCTTTCAAAAAAAAAACTTTCTTGTTTTCATTCTTCTATGCTTAAAATAGTAATTGATTATATATATATATATTCCAAATTTGTTGCCATAGGGATTACTATGGTAGCCAATGCTAGCTGTGTTGGCCAATGCCACTTCAAAACAAATGCAAATTCATCAATGTGGAAGAATGTTGACACGATACAATGGGTTCCAAGTGGTGGGAGATATGTTTGGGTTTGCAGTGGGTGTGATGTGAATTATACAAGCTCATACAATTGAGTGAAATCCCATCTGTATGGTACTCTTGGAATGGGCATGATAGATTGCCCAAGCAAGAAGGGTGCAGTCATGCCAACATGAAAGGTGGTCGAAGATATTAGAGAGCAAGAGCAAGTAGATTAATTAATTGCCTATAAAACAAGTCATCCTTGGCAAGGAAAGGATATTGAGCAATGAGGTCCCCTCCTTCCCCATCTATTCTTGAAGTTGTTGTAGAGAGCCACCCACTTTTTGCCACACATCAAGAAGAGCTTACATCGCATTAGAGAACAAAAGGGACCATTGGAAAAAATATTCCAAATGAATTCTAAGAGATTGCTAATCAGCACATTGCGATATGTATCTATGCAAATGGCTCATTTTTCAAGTTGTTCACTCACTATATTGACAAGAAATGATGAGAAAAGTTAATGAGGCTCCAAAAGTTCACAAGAGTGGTTCTGAAAAGCACCTTATTGGCAAAGGAGGTGAAAATTGTATAAGATTCATTGAAGCTCCTCATTAGGGATTCATGGGTCAAGATGGGGGTTCCCATCATTTTCAATTGATGGAAGGATGCCAAAATTGAACCTTGATCAATGTGATTTTAGTGTCCTTTAAAGAGACAATGCTTTTGAAATCTATGGATGAAATATGCTAACCAATTTTTTCGATGGATTTTTTTCACTCACAATCAACACTTCGCTAATTGAATTAGCATTAGCATCAAAAACTAAAATCCAAGCTTGAAAGAAATCAACGCCAAGAATGCACACTCAATCCCGAGGAAGGATAGATGTTGTCATATGGCGGAGAAACTAAAAACAATACTTGAAATGAGACAAACTCAACGTCAAGAATGTGCACTCAAGATCCCACTGAGGGCGAGGTGCTAACATATGATGGAGTTATTAATTGAACTGAAATAATTAGGCGGATGACCAGCCATGAAGATACATCTATCTAATTCATCCGCTGCGGCGGGCATCCACTTAAAAGTGGGGATTCACCACTTGAGAGTGGGTACAATGAGAGCTACAATGTTCATTCTCCACACTGGCGGTAAACCATCCAGGGGTAATTAATATGGAAATTAAACAAGTAATTGCAGAAAGTAAATGGTTGGATTAGTACTACTATATCTCAACCGTACAATCATGAAATCTGCAAATTACAAATTACAATAATAGGGAGCAATGCTAAGAAGAGGAGAATGAATTCTTTCAATGTTTTTAGCTCTACAATGATGAAAGAAGCCAAAACTGGAAACTAATAAAATCTGATATAAAACTGAGATTCTGGAAATTCTGATCAACAATTGTGAAATTCAAAGAAATATTCACAACTCACTCAAAATACCTCCGAATGACGTGAGATCACTTGCAATGAGCTGCTGCAAGGTAGGCGCCCATTCCATGATGAAGAAACAGCAACAAATATCAGATATTAATTCTTGGCACAATTCCCAAAGCACTCTAAATGGTACGGCCCTTGAAAGGGGCGATTTGCTTCTAAAAAAATAAATACTTTAATATAAAATCTGCCACTTTGCAAGAAGGGTCGCCATAGGTCTACAATTGCATAGCAAAGATACCCAAAACATAATAAAATTTATTCAAAGAGCTGTTAGCAAAATTCACTTTCAGCTGTAGGTGCATTAGCAACTTCAAAATTGATTAAACTCCAAATTTCTTCAACAATCGAATTCAATCTGCTAGTCTGGATGAGAAGCAGTCCCAAAACCAACTAGGTGTTATCTTTCAAACACGAAATTGGATAAATGCTAAGAGGTAAGCATTCCTCGAAGCTAAATTCATGAAGTCATTCCGACAGCATAACAATATGATAGGCATAATGGATGATAAAAGCTAGAGCAAAGCATTCATTTAATAGAAGATTAGAAGACTCTTCAATTTCCCAAGAAGGTACGCCAAGAGTCACCAATGACTTTTCAAATTTCCAAAAAACTTCTAACTTCTCAATATGGCGTCCACTTTATCAAGGCACATTAAAACTTTATTTTAAAATAATATTTCCAAGAAAAGGCGTCCACTTTCCCAAGGCATTAAAAGACTTAATAATATTTAAATCATCCTCCATGAAGGCGTCCCCCTTCAAGACCACCTTTTAAGAACAACATAAAGTTATTTCCCTAGGCCAATGGGTCAACTGCAAATTATAACATTAATGCCTTTATTTATGAAATTCACCAATATAAAGTTTTCAGAAGCCAAAACTTGAACTCATTTAATTGCTCCAACTGAAAATGAAGACCTGAAGACTGAAAACTGCATACTACCAAAAATAGAATTTACTATAAATAGTAAACTCCCTGAAATGCTATAGAACCTCCGAAGAAGGAAACCCTGATTTTACCTCAGACAAGCCTACGGATTTTTGGAAATAGGCTAAAACCAAATGAAGAGCTAATGGCCAAAATGGGGACATTACAATGGATTGTAAGGATTAGATAAACTATACTCAATTTATTGTAGGCATCATCATAGAGGCCATTGAAGAAGTGGGCCTTAGTAATGTTGTTCGAGTCGTAACACACTACACAAAAACTTGGGTTGGAATATTGGCTGAGGAACGTTATTCACACATCTTTTGGATACTTTGTGTTGTACACTCGCTCAACCTTATGCCACAAAAGATGGGTTACAAAATTGATAAGATCAAATAGATGTATGTGAAGGCCAAAGTGATCCAAATGTTTGTGAACAATCACGATATGTCCCAAGGAATATTCAGATCCTTCTTGAAATTGAAGCTACCAAAGTTAAGTGAAACAATACAATATTATGTTTTGATTTAATAATTTCTTTTTAAAAAAATTAAGTTTTCTTCTATGTTTTTAATTTTTATTTTTGAATAGTTTGTTGAGACTCAATTTCCCTCCAACACAATCATCTTGAGACAACTTGTAAAGGTCTTGGAGGCATTTTCTAGCGTGTTAATCAGCCAACTTTGGTCCATATGGAGACAATCCAATAATGAAATGGCAACAAATGTTAAGCAAGTGATCCTAGATGACACTTGGTGAGATCATGTGGAATATCTTCTTAGTTTCATCGAGCCCATCTTGTGTATGATCCATTAAACTAACATAGATAAGCCACGTTTGGGAGAGGTACATGATGGCATTGACTCAATAATTAAGAAGATGGAGATTGTCATATGTGAGAAAGAGCTAGATCCCAAAGAAATTTTATTCAAATAGGTGCAAACAATTCTGGTTGGGCGATGGAACAAATTGATCACCTCACTTAATGTTCTTGGCTTTGCATTGATTCAAAAATATTATAGTGCTGAGATATTTTCTTTGTTGACAAGGATCACACAATACAGACTTTTGGAATTCACTAAAGTGTACAAGCTAGCATGTACTAGGCACTTTTCTTATCTTGATTTGGAGGATGTAGTCATAACTAAGTTTGTTGATTTTATACACTCCGATGGTCATTGTATTTTCTGTTAGTTTTATAATCAGATTTAATGCACAGAAAATTAATTCAAAATCAGACACAATAACACAGCAGATACCCTGGGAAAACCCTCCTCTTGAGGGAGAAAAACCCAGCAACAAATATATCTTTTATATATATAAGTAATGACAACAAGTCTCTTTACAATGAGGCCACACATAAGGCCAATAAACATAAGGCCAATAAACAGCACCAGCAATGGCTGTAACACACACTAATAATCTTCCCTTCAATCTGCACTTGAATAGACTCACAATCTGCTCCTATATGAATTCGTACTACTCTTCTTGAAGAACTTGCACTTAATGGAGAAGGAGATCGAACTTTTCTTGATTCACAAATGAGAGAAAGTGACCTTCTATATATACATGTTGCTTAGAGGGGTCGCTCCTTTTCAAGGACAAGGTCGGCCACCATAAAAATAGTTACAAATAATAAATAATAATTACAAAGGAGGTTGGCCATCTTAGAGATATGTTGCCATTAAATAATCACAAATAATTAAGGAAGTATGAAGCCCAAGCTGCAATAACATCAAAACTCCCTCTCAGCTAGGGAGGAATACTTCCTGCTGCACAAGACACATCACCTCATCGTGATGCCAACCACAATGGCTACAACCATATGTGGAAAAGAAACGGTATCACCTCATCGTGATATCAGATATCATCACCTCATTGTGATATCAACCATAATGGCTACAAACATGTATGGAAAAGAAACGATATCACCTCATCGTGATATCAGATATCACCTCATCATGATATCAATCATAATGGCTACAACCATGTATGGTATGTACAAGTGTTCATCACTTGCGTGATGTTGTCACCTCAACATGACTTTCACCATGGCTCTCCCAGAGGGTGAAAACACAAGTACAAGAGGAATCATCACAGACTCTCTCACGTGATGCTGTCATGGAGTCACACACATGACATCCACCATGGCTCTCCCAGAGGGTGGAATGAAGGGATTTCACCTCGAACTTCTCTTATAGAGAATAACTCATTAATCAAGGGATTTCACCTCGAACTTCTCTTACAGAGAACTCATTAATCAAGGGATTTCACCTCGAACTTCTCTCACAGAGAAGAACTCATTAATGAGGATCACTGATACTAAGACTCCTTCTCAGTTAAGGCTGTATTCTCCACCATACCAAGCTTATCTCGAAAGTACACAAACTTTATCCTGGAGAGAGGCTTGGTGAGAGTGTCTGCTGTCTGCTCATCAGTGCCGATATATACCTCAACTGAAATGCTTTCCTCAATAACATGTTTAGTTCTGTCATGAAACACTGTATTGACAGAAGGCTCCACATAGCTTAATTAACACAATGGATGACAGTTGGCTCCAACGATTGTCCAACCAATTCTGCAAGGAGCTTCCGAAGCCACACTGCTTCTCAAATTGCCACACATACTGCAATGTACATGACCTCTGCGGTGCTCAGTGCCACTAAAGACTGCTTCCTGCTACATTAGGAGATCATCGCAGACCCCAAACTGAAATAACATCCAAAGATGCTCTTCTGATCAGCAACACAACCTGCCGAAACAGAATCTGTATAACCATGCAGCTCCAGGATCACCCCTGAAGAATATCTCAGCCCATAACCAACTGTCCCATGCAAGTATCTCAGGACATGTTTCGCTGCAACAAGATGTACCTGCCTCGGTTCACACATGAACTAATTAAGTGCACTTACTGCATAGCAGATTTCAAGTCTAGTGTTAAGTAATGTGCATCTCGTTGTCAAGATCTCTTACTGTCTTCATCAGAAAATGATCATTCACCTGTTTGAAATCCTGTTCAGCTCACGAGGACTCCAAATGTGGGAAGTATTCATGCACACATTGAACAAAAAGAGTTCCAACGGTTTTCAAGGTTCTAAAATTGCCTTGGAGTGCAATTAGATAGACGAGATGAGAAACCATATGAAACTCATGGAGTTTGAGAAATCCTGTTATCTGTTGATGAACTTCACTGATCAACATTGCCCAATCATAATGTTCCTTTTTATTGACAATTTGAGAGATGACATAAAACATCCATGGCCGAAAGACATTAGCTTCTTCTTGACCCGTGATCCGGTTGAGCAAGGTAATCAAGATAGCAATCTCATCTTTGAATTCTCCACGCCCAAGCTTCTTCGGCAAATTGGTTTTTTTCTCTTTCAACCACCTTTGAGCGACCTTCTGTGATCTTTCCTTTTCTGCATGCCATATCTTTTCACGTTCCTCAATGATTATGATGCAATTATTTGTACAAGGTGGAATGGCGAAACACTTTTCAACATATCTCAGCTTGAGGCTGCGAATGACTCACTCATCTGTTGATTGAATATTTCGTGTAGAAGGGTCATGATGCTTGATGCATGCAATGACAAATTCGAGATCTGACATTGTGATGGGAATAGAAGTTGTTGCCAACAATCCGCAAGGATCAAGATGCTTGATTGTAGTACTGTCAATGCCTTCCAACGTGCTCAGTTTGATCATTGGATGAACATGGCACAAGTCACTGTCAAAAGTTTTCAAGAAGTCATGAATCAAGACCAATTTGGTCTTGTATTCAATTGGATTGAACTGCATTTTAAAAAACTAGACTTTTGACTGTAAACTTGGATATGTTTGGACGAACTTTTGAAAAGGCTAAAAATAGCCTGTTGAGTGGAAATTTTTAGGAAAGTTTTTTGAAACGTGGGTTTTGTAGAGAATGTCTTTCTAAGCCAACCCATATTATTAGAAACTCAAAAAAATGAGTTTTACTTAGGCATGCAATGACTTTTCAGAAACATAAGCTATAGGGGCTGTAAGGGCAATTTTTCTCGAAAAAATTTGGCATATGGGTTTTGTAGCCGCTAATGTGCTAATCAAACCTAGTTTCTCCGTTTTTGGAAAAGATGACTTTTTCACCACCATGCAAAGGAAAAAAAAAAGAAAAAAGAAGCATCAGGGCAATTTTTCCTAAAAAATTCTTTATTATGGGTTTTGTCGCCAACCTTGTGTTCAATGAACCGAGATGACCAGATTTGCTAAAAATTGTCGTTTACTTGGACATGCGAGAGAAAACCTAAGACAAGGATAGAAGAAATGTGAGGGGGAGAAGATATAAATTATATTTTTCCTCTATAAAATGACGTCTATGCCTTGAATCTAGTTTGATGAAGTCTGACAAGCATGTGCTAAAAAGATGGAGTTTAGAAAATTATCCCTCTGAGAAATTTGGACCTGGAATTGTGAAGAACAATGAAAAATCCTTCCTGTGGTGCCTCCAAATCTTGTTTGAATGAGAAAATATGAACTTGCCTTCAACTGTGATGGAGAAAATGGATGCCCAAGTGCTTTAATAAATAATTTTCGTGAATGGAGGCGTCATATGCAAGTTAAAACCCTAAATTTAGGATGCAACATTCTCATTGGACCTCAAATTAGTCAACTAAATAAAGACTAAACCCTTAAATGGGCGCCAAAAATCATGCGAAGAGGAAGTATGCAACATGCAAGAAGAATGGAGCAATTCGTAGTCACTTTGGAGGTGGAATTGAAGTTTTATTATTATTTTAAGTTCAATTAAAAAATCCCTCCATTATAGGTTGGTCAAAGTATGCACTTTAATTCAAAAATCTTTTAAGTCAAAGTTTAACTTTAGGCGCCAACTTTCTCAGACTTAGAAACTTTTTGAAATTTTTCATTTTTAGCCTTGGCAAATGTCACCGAAGCCTCTATTTTGATCACTAATTCTGAATGACTGACATATCCAATAGACTGGCTAGCAGTCTCATTGAAGAGCAGGATCAAAACTGACAAGGAACTTTTTGAGGTTGCAAACCCTAATTTTGACTTCTGAGCCATCAAAACTCTCGGCGCCCCTGGCCAGTAGGGGCGCTTTTACTCATTAGACAAGATGTTCAATGATTTTTATCATTTCAAACTTAATTTTCTCCCCTATTCAGTTTGCTCTTCCCGACAATTGACAAATCCCTTGAGTTGGCAGACAGGTCCACTGTGGAGCTGAATCAATTTTGGACATGATCTTCTAGAGGGAACAAACCCTAAAAACTGCATCTGGCCTGTCAAGATCTTGGGCGCCCCTGGCTAGCAGGGGCGCTTTTATTTCTAGACTCAATCATTTTTACCTCTTCTTCCGTTCTTTGTTTAATCTGTAGCTATCAACTACGAACAATTCTTTTGATCAAGCCGAGATATTCAGTTGAAAGCTTGAAGAATTTTGAATAGGATGAACATTTGAGCAAACCCTAGCAACTGCATTTGAGGGCTCAAAACCCTAGGCGCGCCCCTGGTCAACAGGGGCGCTTTTTTGTTCTGAACTCACATTTTGACCATGACTAACTCCTTCTGTTTGACTCCTAATTCCGGTATTTTGTTAACTCTGATTAATCCACTGATGGACTCATTGCAAAGCCTGATGTAGTCTGAGACAAACATCTTAGACATCGTTTGCTCAAAAAGTTACATCTGGTGCCTCAAAAGTTTAGGCGCTCCACCAGTATTAGTCAAATTTTGACTAATTTCATTTCCCTTCATCTTCCTCCGTTCTTCATTTGATCTTCAAATTTGGGCGTTAGACAGATCTTTTGGATTGGCTGGTAGGCTCATCGCGAAGCTTGAAGAATTCCAGAGAAGACTTCTTGGAAGTGAGAAATCTTGAAAAGTTGATCTGAACCTTTGAAACCTAGGGCGCCTCTGACTAGCAGGTGCTCCTTTATTTCCAGAGTTAGAAAATTTCTAATGATTTTCACCTCTACAAAAATCCCCTCCATTGCGAACCATCGTTTTTGAACATTTCTCGCAATAGAATCTTCGTGGAGTGTTTGAGGCTTAGATTTCGACACCCGGTATCTGGCCATTTGCCATTGACGATCTCAAAGGTCCTAACTTTTCTCCTGAAAAAGTGTAGGCCTAGCAATGCAAAATTGACTTTTTCTTGATTCTGACTTCACCAATGTGATCGTGAGGTGAAATAAGCCAATCAAAATTATTTTCAGTCAATTCTAGAAAGATCCTATTTTAGGGTTTTTCCTAAAAATAGGGGCCCAAAAACCCTGATTTTCAAAATTTGTCAGTATCCTTTGGACAGTAAACCCACAAAAAGCCCATTCTTTGTTTGACCTAAAACTGATTATTGATGACAATTTTACAAGATTTAGACCATTTTAATCAAAATGCCTTAATGGAGCGAAATTTTGTTTTGGGTACAACACAATTAACAACTCACATAAGTAATTGACATTGCACAAGAGTAGAAGCTGCTAGAAAGAGAGTTCAACCTCCTCTTCAAAGAGGAAAGGCAGTTCCTCTGTGAGATAACTTGAACAAAACTATCCCCACGTTATGACTTCACAAAACTATCTGAAATTTGAGCAAATCTACAGTATTTGTAATGTCCCCTTTTCCTAGGCAGTTGAAAGATGTGGTGGCTAGTCTACCAACTGGTTCCCGTAGGCTAATAGGTTTGTTAGGGGACCCTTTTGAGGGTATTATTGGGTGTTCAGTCATTCAGTTGGTTCTATTTGGTGCTTTCTAGCCCAGGCGTTTTAGGAGGTTTCTCTGTGCAATTTCTAGAGCTTTGCTAGACGCTTTTGGCTATACTTACTTTTTATAATAAGTCACAAGGGGTGATTGGAGTGGTCGGTTGGCAATCTTTCTATTTTGGGAATGATAGTGGATTTCTGTCTTGGAGACATCTTGATCAATCAATGGTCTTATGTATTTAATTTTAATAATATTAATTATAAAGTTTATTAAAATTAATTAAATGTTTTCATAGGGCACTTTATAATATAAAGTTAAGTGCCAATTCAAAACGGAGTTATAAGGCGGGAAAAGTAAATTAAATGAAATGACATTCAAATGCAAATTGGGCGTGGTGTTTGGGAATTATAAAAAGGGCATTTGGAGCTCATTTTGGATTATTCATGTTGAAGAAGAATATTTTGATAAGGGTTTGCAGGAAGATTGGAGAGTTTGAAAATCTCAAGCTTCAACGTGGACGAAAACCCTCGTGAGGAACATCACGGTACAAGAGTGAAAGATCTCCGAAGCTTGCTGGAAAATTAGCACTACGCCAATGATTAGCGTTAGCTCCAAAATTGAAAACCAATTTAAAATGATCACAACGCCAAGAATGCACACTCAATCCCAAAGAAGGAGAGGTGTTGTCATATGGCGGAGAAAACTAAACAATAACTGAAATGAAATTACAATTGAATGGAGCTAGGCGGTGAACCAGCCATGAAAGATTTCCACACTTCCATTGATTCAGTGGGGGGAAGAGATTACAGAACAAACTAATTCATCCGCTGCGGCGGGCATCCACTCGTGAGTGGGAATTCACCACTTTTCAGTGGGTACAAAAAAGAGATTAACAAGTTCTTTTTCCACACTGGCGTTAAACCATCTAGGGGTTACAAATTTTTGAGTTAAATCACAAAGTAGTTGCAGAAATATAAATGACTAAACAGTACTACTGTTTCAGCCTTACAATGCTAAGTAACTGCAAGTACAAAATGTTTGTTACAATGAATCTGCAATAGCAAATCTGCTCCAAACTTCTGTAATGTTTATACTACATTCCCAATTACAAATTTGAGTAGAAATTCCAAGGAAACATAGCAAGAGAAGGGAATTACCAGGTCTTATTTACAGAACCAGCAAACTAAATGTTCAGACCAGCAAGTAATCTCCATTCATTTGTTCAAATCTCCACCCAAAAAGCTCCTATCTCCTCCAAATTGAATGCACATAGCACTAGAAGCATAATCACCCAAGAAATAGTGCATAACATGGAAAAGTTGAGTCTGATATATGTAAAACCAGCAACCAATATGCAGATGAGCAAACTTAAGCATCATCAAAACACAAATAAACCATCTCTGATATGGCGCCCTTCACCCAAGAGTACATTAATGCTAAAATATTGATTAATGGATGGCATAAGACACCAAAACCAGCACAAGAAGTTGGTATGGCCCTAGGAGAGGGCGACCTCTCTAAGAAATTAGAGACTCCAAAATAAAATCTGCAAATGCACAAGAATGATCGCCAATAGCATAGGAAATGATTGAGCAAATACCCATATGCAAATTAAAATCACTTCAAAAGCTGTAAATGAAAACTCGTTTCAGCCATGCTTGAACCAACAAGTACAAAACTGGAAATTATTACCAAAATCTTCAACTTGATGCACAATATGCACTTCTGAATGAAGCACACTCTCAATCCACCATCTAGGGAACCATAGTTTTAGGCCCAAAGAATGGAGTAGAATTGCTAAGCTTCCCCTTAGCCGGGTTCTGAATTCAAACAATCAGCATTTCGATAAAATTTTCCAAAGATGAAGAACTCTTCTCAAAGCCTCAATATATAAGCTTCAATTGGCAACTGAATCACTTCAAATTCCAAGAAGTTGAATCACTTCAACTTCCAAGAGGGACGCCACCTTTAAGCATTTTACTTTTTGAAATAATAAAACTTTATTCAACCTCCCTTTAGGCGTCCAACTTAATAATGCAATAATAAAGCATTTAATAAATCATTAAATGCACAATTGACCCCATAATGTCCCCTCTTTAAAAACAACATGAAGTTATCACTCCCAGGTGTGGGGTACAACTGAGTAACATAAAATTGACTAAGTATAAACTTAGTCCATTGAGATAACCAAAGCCAAACTGAAACTGAAGGATAGCAAGATGACTTGAGCTGAATTGCTGAATGATGCTACTGCCAAATTTAAACTTGCTATAAATAGCCAATGCCAAAAATAGTAAGTTCGCTTCAAAACCATCAGAAAGCCAAACTAAACAACCGAACTGCAAGGGATTGAACTACTGCTAAATAGATACTGCTAAAAGATAGACTTGCTAAAAAAGTAAGTCTGCAGAACATCCTCTAAACACCAACCGAGCAGTATCTAAAAGAGGAAACCCTCGAAAAAACATCTGAAAGAGGAAACCCTAATTTTCTGCTTCAGCTTAGCCTACAGATTTTTAGAAATAGGCTAAATCCAAAAGAAGAGCGTAAGGCCAAAATGGGGACATTACATACAAGGGCTTAGAGATCTTTCCATGTGAATCTGAACTTTATTTCTCTATGATTTACAATGATTTTGACATTTGAGAAATGTCCGTGACCATGATATTTGTGATATTTTTACCTTTATGTGTCATATCATAAGGGCAGAAGTTTTCTATTGTGGTGACTTTATCAAGCATCACTATTTTTTGGGTCGTGTTGTTTTGTGCCCAAGGAAGAGAGGTAACAAAAAGTGGAACTTATTTTCAACTTTCTATCTAGATTTATTGATTGTGTGACTAATCTAACTCTTTAAAACTTAATCTCTTTCCATCATGCATACTCATGTTGTTTGCTTATGCAAACTAAGAAATTGTACATGTTTCCAGGCCATACATTATCAATTGCTGCTGCTCTTGAGGTATTAATTGTTTATCTAAGTTTTCCGCTTGTATTTTGTATTTTTCAATGGGGATGGTAATGGTGACAGACAAATATGTGATTTTAGTATTTTAGTCATTCCAGGACACTTATATTAAGTCATTCTTTCTTTCTCAATATGGTTTTTGCTTTTATTCTTCAATTTCCCACATGGAGACCTGACCACCACAATTTATGAATTTGACACTTAAGCATAGCCCCACAAATTGATAATCCTGTCATTGTTAATCTTCCATGGAAGAGCTCTTCCAATCAACTTGATATTTAATTTTCAAATGGTCACCTTGTATATTGGCTATCAATTACAATGTAAGTTTGTTAAGATCACAAATCTTTCTGGAGGGTACCTTGTCTATGTTTGAAGTTTGATATCAAGTTTTGTTCTATTTTCAGAACATTAGTTGTTACTTTCATAGCAGCATTAATCGTTTGGGGGAAAAATAGGCAAACCAAAAGTTCAGGATTTTTTGAAAAAATCGGGAAAAAATCAGATTTACAAAAAAACACAAAAAATTGAAGAGAACAGTCAGAAACTACTTTTAAAAAAAATTTAATGGCATTTCCATAGCATGCAGACATTGAGAGCAAATAAAATACAGAGTTCAATCCATGAATTATAGAAAATAAATTTTTGTTGGTTATATTCATATCGCTGATTACATTGCACAAAACATACTACAACTGCATAAATATCAGATGGTGACAGTTGTCCAAATGTCTATTACAATATAGTTTGTGACTTTGTAGTTTGTACAAAGTCAACCTATAAACTAAGTACAAAGTTCCAAAAAAATCAATTGTAGCAAATGACGTGCTAGAGGGCAGAAGCTCCCGATAATGAAGCTCCTTGTCTATGGTACCAAATTTTTCAAACAGTTCACTGCCTTGTCTATACTACCACATTTTTCATACATGTCTACCAAAGCATTTTGTCAAACAGTTCACTGCCTTGCTGCTATGGCTGAAGGCCTAAAACAGGTGCTTTGGAACAAGCTATGGATGCTTGGAAAAATTCTATCAAAGAGTAATAGTAAGCAACAAGCTATGGTCTCATAATTTTTTTTTTGCATGAAAATCAGCGTGATGTTATTCACGTTTTTTTGCAGGTTTTAAACACGTTTTTTGGCGATTTTGCAGTTTTAAATGGGAAGAAATTGTTGACCAAAAAGGTCAACGATTTTTTCAAAAAATTGGGGAAAAAATCGTCCAGCCTGCAGATTTTTTAAAAATCGCGATTAATCGGGATTTTTTGCAGATTTATGCTTCTGTGGTTACTTGTGCTAATGTGGTTCAAAAATTTATTGATCTACTCTCTAACCCTTTATAGACCCTGGTTAAGTGAAATGCATGATGAAGCTAAAATGGACATTGATCATAACTCAGATTGTATTCATTAAAGAAGTGTGACAGTTTGGTTATTATGACATGGACCTTGCAATTGGATATTTGCACACTGCATTGTGTTTAGTCCAATCAGTGCTAGCTAGTTATCAAATTGCATTCTAGTCCTTAATGTTTCTTTCATGCCAAATGCCATTCTATTAGATTCTCAAACTGTCATTGAGTAGCAACAATCTGTTTGACCATAAAATAGTATCAAAGTGTCAAGCTAAAGGTGCAATCTCATAAACACTACAATATGAAAACCAAAAACATTATGTGCATGGTAACAAGGTGTCATTCACATTGATTGAGAAGTGCTTAACTTTGTGTTTTTTAAATCAATTCTCATAAGGATATATCACAGGAATCATTTAGAAGAAATTTCATGTTTGTTATCTCGTTTGTTTAATTTGTTCTGTCTTGATATCATATTTTATTAGTAAATAGTTATCCAACATGTTGTTCTCTCGTTTATTTAATTTGTTCTCTCTTGATATCATATTTTTTTAGTAAATAGTTATCCAATCATGCAATGTCCTTCACTATGCTTGTTTAGATCTTATGCATAGATTATGTTATCCATTTTCTAGTTCTTAGTGTGCTTACTGTGGACCATCTCTTTATGGATCTGTTTTAGCATCTGTTGTAATTGAGGAGTTTGGCCATGAAGAAGAATTTGGATCATTATGTATTAGTACATTCCAGAGATTTACTGCGGCAGAGTCAATTACAGCATTGAATTCCTCCTATGTTTGTGATCAAGAGCCTGATCTAGTTGAAGCATATACAAGCTTCACATCAACATTTGTCCGTTGCTGCCCTAAGGTTTTTTCTCCAAACTTGTTAATTAATATGGTTTGGAATTTGTGACCTCTCTTTCAATAGTAATACAGGTGCATTTAACTAGATGCAAATAATTTATTTTCTAGCATCACATGAAATTTAAATAGAACATTTTGCAACCCTGCAACTCATTGGCAGGAGGTGGTAGCGGCAGCTGAACCATTGGTTGAAGCTTCTGTCCAAAAAGCAGCCACATGCTGCACTGCCATGCATCGTGGAGCATCTCTTTCAGCCATGTCATATATGTCTTGTAAGCATAGTTACATGTAGAATATGCATGTTATTGATTAAATGTTTGTGATGTAATGATTTAGTTTACTGAGTATTACAGCAGTTAAAGAATTAACAATCGAGGGAATGATAGTCTGTTCAACACTAGATTTATAAATCCCAAGATTGTTCAAGGTTTGGTTTAAAATTGAATTCAAAATTATGTAAAAAATTTTAGGCGACCAATTGTTGTCAAGGGGACTTGAAGGCACATCAACATGTAAGGCACAGCCAGTTAATGGGTTATAAAGCATCTCCCTGAGCTAATACATTTCAGTCAAATTATTTTGCCAGAACAAGAGATTAGAATACTATACTTCTAGTTATGTGGGGATAGAGTTTGAGATGTGTGTGTCTTGGGAAGAGATCCCAAATGATTGCTGACAATGGCTCCAAAACCCAACAGATGTCTTCTTACTTTTAACTCTGACATAATTCTATCTTATGCTTCCTTCTGACTGATTAAACTGGCTTATCATTGACTGAAAGGATTCCATGGAATATTTTTTTGAGAGTGAAATAAGTACATGAAATTTAGATAAATTTTAAATATGAAAGTCGTTGTATTGAAACAGCTTTCAAGCCCAAACCATGGACCCTAATGAGATGGGAAGCTGCACTTTTCTTTAAGCTGATCAATCTAGTATACCCATCATATAAAATCACACAGGTGATGTGGCAGCCTGATGAATAGTTCTGGGAAGAGGACTACAGAGGAAAAGAGAACAAAAGAAAGACACATGAATTTACCAACAAGCCCCTTCCCTTCCCTTTTCCTAAAATGCAGAAATCTTTAAAAAAACACTTTGCTGGTTGTTCATTACTGGTCAATCATAACTTCAATTAGATATTAGTTAAAATTCGTACTTTATAAATAAAATGATAAGTAATAGTTCAGTATGTTTTGTGGGCATAAAAATATTTTAGAGTAGAATGCTTCAGAAATATTATAGAGAAGAATGCTTCTTGATGTGGAAAAAAATGAAAATTTGAGGGAAGAAAGCATTCCATATCAAATTATAAATGCCAATCCAATTTCCCTTCTATTGATTCTATTCAACCACACCCAATTAGAGACATGAATTAATCCTACAAATAGATTGTAAGAAAAAGTGAAAATACATTTAAGAGTTGCTGTATCAAATGACAAATCAAACACAGATTATATCTAATTGACCTGACTGAGAAAAAGGGGCTGGAAGCCATCTCCATAAAACATGAAAGTCCATTCCTCTGCCAGTCAACACATTAGATCATCCTCTTCTTTATAGTTGGAACCAACGACACCTTGTTGAAAAAAATAAGGTACTTCTCATTTCCTTTTATCTTAAATGAAACTTGTTTGAACTGAATGTACATAATGAAATAGAGATGAAAGTGTATAGGGAATAATCTTGCATTGATTAGAGGAAAGGAAATGATGATTAGAGAGCTTTGATGGTGAGTAGAACCCACAAAATAGAATGGTTGATCTTAACCTTGAGCCCAGAGAAAACATTTTCCATTTTGTTCTCACTCTCCACATCATTATGTGTTTTACATGGTAGATGTGGAAAATTTTCCACTTATCGTCTAGTCAAGTTTCCTAACATCTATAAGATCCCATTTTACCATTTATTTCTGAGTAAAGTCATTGGACTTAAATGAGATGATGTAATCATAGATGAAAAATCCACATGACACTTGTGAGTCAAAATGGCTCACAAGTTATTCACAATATCACTTGAGGGCAAGGTGTTGGCAATTTCTGGTGAAATATTCGCAATAACTTGCGAAATGTGAAGAAAATCTTGGCCGCATGGCAATAAGACTACCAAAAACTGATTTTCCACTTTAAATCTATTATTTCATGTATTTGAGCATGCCTTGGGATGGTTCATGTGGTCTTGAAGGCATGACCAATAAATGGGAGATGAAGAATCTTCCCTAGATCCCCATATGGGGCACTATCCCTTAATTGCATTTCGGGCTTTGCCCCCAAACCCCTACAAGGGGCATAGCCTTTTGACCTCAATGGGGATTGTCACCCCCAAAACCCCACCCTAGTTTTTTTAAAAAACAACTAAGAATTGTTTTGGCCCATGCTTTCCATAGATGAAATTTGAAAAATATTAATATGGATATATGATTTATGTTGTTTTTTTTTTAAAGATCAGATATGAACAGTAAGCAGAAAAAATAAACTCAGAACAGAGAACACAGAATTTTTATCCTGGGAAAACCATCCTACTCAAGGGAGAAAAAACCCAGCAACATTTTACTAAAGATAATTCAGATGCAAGAGTGCAAAATAGCACTTAAGAATCAAGCCAAAAATAGGCAGAGTATAATGATACAATTCAGCACTGTCATAAAGATAATCCATGCTCTTCCTTAAGACTTCTGTGTTAGCAAACTTCCTTCTTGATCACCAAATAGCAAACTGAATGAATGAATCGATCATAGAATGAGGAGAGCATATCTCCTATTTATACAAATCCAAGAGAAGGTTTTAGCTTTTAACTTGAGCCGACCCAGCAATTATAACTTCTGTTTGTGCTTTCACTTGAGCCAACCTGACTTTTGGCTTACCTTCCGAAGCTACCTAAAACATCAACAATTTATAAGCATGCCACTTTGATGTGAATTGATTGTTCAATAAAGGAAGGAAAAACTTCTTATCTCGCAACACCAGCTCTAAAATTATGAAAAAAGTTAAATTGCCCATCTCCCTCACCTCCTTCAATGGTGCTACCAAAATGCGGCTTACCCCCTCCAAAGAGGTCACTCCCCACATTTATGGTGTCCCAAAAATCCACAAGGCATGCATTCCCCTCAGAACTATAGTGGACACAATAGACTCTTCGACCTATAAGTTTGCCTCCTATCTTGCTAAACTTGTGTCCCCCCTCATAGAAAAAACTAGTCCCTACATCAAGAATTCTATGCATTTCATAGAATTCATCAAGAACAAAAAGCTAGATGAAAATGACATACCAGTTAGCTTTGATGTTGTCCGACTTTTCACCAAGGTTCCTATTCCAAAATCTATTAAGATAAGTAAGCATACGACTAATAATGAGATCACCTCCTTGGTTGAGTTATGTCTCATATCCAGTTTTTTCACCTTCCAAGGTACATTATATGAGCAATCAGATGGAGTAGACATGGGATCCCCTTTGTTCCCTATCATGCCAAATGTTTGCTTGGAATACTTCGAAGACATTGCTCTCCTCTCCTTTCTCCTCATACCAAAGTGGTGGAAACAATATGCGGATGACACTAAAATTTGTTGGCCCCATGGCCTTGAGAAACTTGAAGAATTCCACTCCCACTTAAACAATATAGCTCATTGTATCTCTTTTACCAAAAAACTAGAAATTAACAAGCAACTACCCTTTCTAAACGTTCTTCTCATCAAAAATCCATTTGGATCCTTAGCCTGTCGTGTCTTTTGTAAAGCCACCCACACTAAACGTTACCTTGACTCCACCTCCCAGCCCTAACCTATGCAAAAAATTAGCATCCTCAAAATGCTTGTTCTAGAGCCTTTAGGATCCATGATACTAATAACCTCGACCAAGAGATTGTTCACCTTTCCTAGGTCTTCAAATTGAATGGATAAAAGTAAGCATATCTCAAGGGAATTCAAGCAAGCCAAATTGAGCTTGATTCCAAAAACTAGGAAATGTTTCCCTTAGGACCTCCCTATTGCCTCCCTCCCCTACGTTGAAGGTCTCTCCAATAAAATTTCCAAGATTCTGCTTAAAAATGGCTTTCAGTGCACCTTTAAGCCCATTTGCACTCTAAACCACCATTTCCCCTCTCCCAAAGACCACATTAACCCCCTTCTTAGCTCAAGTTTCTACAAAGTAACTTGTTCATGTGACATGCCTTATATTGGTGAGATTGGGTGTCATTTTAGCACCAAGATTGTAATGTCCCTTTTCGGTCCATTCCAACATTCTTGGAAAGTTCCAAGGTTCTTTGAGAATGCCAACTTATCGGAAAGGAATTCTGACAGTGGCTGTGAGCTTAGGAAGTCTAGATAGGTCCAGCAGTACTTTCTGGAGGCAGTTTCAACATTTTGGGAGCTCTCCACATTTTCTTGGAGAATGTTATTTTTGGAAAGCACCAATTTTCATAAAGTTTGAGATCTTGAGAGCTTAAAAGTATTTTGGCGTAGTAATTTATTTTTGGTTTATTCTAGTATTTTCCACAGCTTGGTGGTTGTGGAGAAATATAACTATTTTAATTATAAAGTGACTTTTATAGTTGAAAAGTAAACTAAAATAAAAGTCACTTTATAAGGGGATAAAATATGATTTATTTAGAAAGTTATTAAATGGTTATAAAATGTAACTTCTAGAAAGTTCCCAAAAGGGGGTTATAAAAGGAGGTTGAAAGGAGTCATTTCCTAATTCTTGATATTTTTGGTATTTGGCATTTGCATTTTCTCAAAACTCAGTTGTGGAGGTTGAGCAGGTTTGTTCAGCAATAGCCATAGGACAAAAATCCTAAGGCGAAGATTGGTTTCGAGGAAGGATTTCTCCCTAGCCAATGCAGAGGTGGATTCACACAGGATTCACAAAGGAGTTGAATGCTTGAAGTTTGTGCTAAGCAGTGTTATAGCTTTCCCGTTTCATATCTATTTGTAGGAGCCTGAAATGAAGAAATCTTTTATGATTTGCAAGCAAATAAGATTTTGAAGATATTTTATAAAAATAATTGTGATATTTTGAAGTGAAACATTTCATGAATTTTATTTGTGAAAGGGTCAAACCCTAGCTTTGAACAATCATAAAATATTCACATATTGCTGACCTAAATCTGTCGTACCATTTATGGTATGATTGGTAAGCAAATTGGCCATATCACTACAGTAAGTAGAAGGCAACCGTACCATATCTTTAGAGAGAGGTGATTGAGATTTAAGAAGGAATAAGGGGAATCAATGCCTTTATCCCAGTCTTTAGAGACTTTAAGCTGGCCGCCACCCTGCCACCCTTAAGGTAAAGTTTTAGCAAGTATTAAAAGGGAAGTAAGAAGAGTTCGGTGATATCGTGGGGTATTGTAAGGAAGCCATTTCTTACTTAGAGTTTGTGAAGACCTCCACTTTGGCAATTTGATTGTTGGCATCAATTTGGGAGATATAACGAATTTATTACTGTTGTAACAGGTGTAATAGAGGGCAGAATATTTACACATACTAGTGTTGTTCAGACTTTAGGGCACAAATAATTACTACAGCTGTACCTGCATTCTCGAAAGTGTTTATACTCAGACCAGCATCAGTTGTAGCCTTGCAAGCTATAGCTTAAAGGCTTGGAAATTAATTCTCATTTTTTATATATGTATTTCTGCCTTTACATCAGCATACAGTGTGGTATCAGCCTTGAAATTATATTTATATTTAAATCAGAAATATAGGCATCAGCAATTCAATATTATTCTCTAAGATTTGAGTGACCATTTAATTGTGAAATGGATGCATGACAACTGTTTGTCAAAATGCCTATGATATTAATTGTTAGTTACAGTTGTTCATAATCAGTAAATTCAGAAATTTCCTATATTCCACGAAGTGTTTGACAATTGCAAGTTTCTTAAAATTTCTTGGTAAGGGCATTACGAGGATCAAAGAGCGCAATGCCATTAGGCATGAATGGGTCGAAAAATTGGCCCTGGCTGAGCACTTCTCTAAGACCAAGCACTACATGGGCTTTGAAGAGCTAGTCAAGGAAGTCAATTTCTTCAAGAAGCCATTGAGATCATCAATCACCCCACTAACCTTAATCGGGATGTTGGTTTGTGTAATGTGCCAACCCTCCGGTAAAGTAATTTTTTTTCTAAATTTACATCATATGAGTAAATAAGCGTGCCAACAAGTCATTGCAATAAATTTTTTCTTTCTTTTATTGAAAATATATGAACAAGATGCCATTTCATATTACAATAAAGATTCCACTTCATTACAATAACTTCACAAGTTACGAGTAACAAGAAAACATACCTTTTCATACATAGCTCCAATGAGCTTTAGAACAAATAGCTATAAGACGGTCCAGGATCTTCCCTTTCAAATCTTGGTTCTTCTGTCGCCTGTTGTGGAGGAGAAGCATCACTCTGGCGCTCTTCCGCTAACCACGGACTCATAATGCGGTCCCCCGCACATCTATCATTCAATAGATGGCCCTTCCCTTCGATGCAGAGATTGGTAGAGTAACTGATAACGACAAGCAACTGAGCATAGTGTTGTGTCCTACATAACTAGAACCTTGTAATCCCACAATCTTGAACTAGCATGTAATATTGGATCACGGTGAACTGACAGTGTAGTCTCAAACATCACACAGTCTAAGTGGTGTCTCGTACATTGCACTACTTTGATCAAAGAGTTTTAATTTAGTAAACGACTGAGAGTCATCTATCACATACACTACCTAGGGCCGATTTATCTTAAGGCTATCTTCAGCTACGCATAGGTATATCCTCCAATGGATAGTCCGTCATCCCAGATAACCTATCACCATATAATCTACTTGGAACTAACCTAGTTAGCTAGTAAGTACATAAGATAGGTATATCCTTAAATGGATGTTCTGTCATCCCAGATAACCTACCTTCAAACAATCTACTTGGATATAAGTATATTAAACCTCTCCCACAGTGGATGGCCTCTCCTAGGAGTAAACACAAGCTTCCCTAGTTAAATAAATAACTTAGCTAAGTGTATCATATGTGTCGTACATGTTCAATCAAAACTAGTATATAATACTGATGACAAACATCCATCTCCTACTATGGAGTAAATACAACACATTGCATCCCATGTTCAACTATAGCTAGTATAATTAAATACCTATGTTGTACCTCATGTAACATAGTTGAATTCCTTAGTTAAGTAATTTTCTTTGTCATAACTAGTATAGTTAAATACTTGTGTGAAGCTACCTCTTCGACATATCTAATACAATTAAGTATTTGTGTTAGGCAAACTTTCCTATCTTGGAGTACTTAATAACACATTATAAAAGCAGCCTAAAAGCTTCAATTCTCTTATTCAAAACACTCTCAATCACTTCTATTGTGCTTACAAAAAAGACACTTCAGGCATTATAGAAATCACATCAATTCCAAATAAATAGTGAGAAGAATATTCCATGCCTGTTATCGCTTATCTCGGATATCGATGATATTGCTGTAATGTTCCCTTTTCGTTAGTAATCAGCTATGTTGCTCATCAACCTATTTCGGAGGCCCGTAGACTCATTGAGGTGAAATTAAGGTTTCCATGTTTGGAGGTTCTGTTGCATTTCTTGGTGTTTACTATTTTTAGTAAATACTATGTTTGGCAGTGGTCCTGTTGGCAGTGCTTCAGTTTGTTCTTATTCTTGTTGGAGCAGTAGGTATTTTTGGTATTGTTTCCAAAATACAGTTTTTGATGGCAATATTTAATACAAGGCAAATAATGTTATGTTTCTTTATTGACCCCCTCCCCCCTTCCTCCCCTTGGCCTAAGGAGTTAACTTTATGTTGTTTTAAAAGAGGGTCTTGAAGGGGTACGCCTTTATGAAGAAGATTATTATTTTTTTAATAAAGTTTTATGTGCCATGAAGTGGGACGCCACCCTTGGGGAATTATGAAATTTGGAAATTTAAAGAGTTTCTTCTGTGACTGTTGGTGTGCCTTAAAGGAAATTGAAGAGTTTTCTTCTTCTCTATAAAAATGAAGCTTTGCTCCAGCATTTGGTATACATGGTAATTGCTAAAGTTATGCTGTTGAAATGACATTATGAATATTTCTTCGAGGGATGCTTACCTCCTAGATTCCAACCAATTTCGTGTTTGAAAGACAACACCTAGTTGGCTTTATTGCTGCTTCTCAAATCAGACTAGCAGATTGAGCTCATTAGTTGAAGATTTTTGGAGTTTTGTCAAATTCTGAGTTGCTGGTTCATATACAGCTGAAAGTGAATTTTGTATACAGCTCATTGAATAAATTAAATTTGGTTTTGGGCATTGTTGATAAGTGTTTGTCTACCATGGGCACCCCTTTCCACCAAATTTGAGAATTTATTATTAAGTTTCTGATTTTATATGCCAAAATCGCCCCTCAAGGAGGGCCGTACCTTTCATGAATGGTCTTGGGATTTGTGCCAAATAAACAGGGATGATTTGATGGAGTTTTATGATCTGATTTGGGGCGCCATCCTCCTAGAAGACCTTTGCACTTCGTTTCAGTCAATTCAAAGGTAATTTGGTGAAGTTATGAGCATTAAATTGATTTTTACAGTTGCTGGTTATTCATTTCTAGAATTGCAGATTTACATCAGACTTGTTTTAGTTTGAATTTCCAGGTCCTTTCTTCATCAATTATTGTTGATATTTAACATGGAATCATCCAGTATCTTGGTGCTTTGAAATCATTGTAATATTCATGTAACTTGCAGCTCTCTTTCCATATTGTAAGACTGTAAATAGTAGTACTGTTCCAGTCCTTTATTGCTGCAATTATTTCTTATTTCTCATATTAAGTACCCCTGGATGGTTTACCGCCAGTGTGGAGGATACATATCTAATCTCTCTTGTACCCACTGTCAAGTGGTGAATCCCCACTCTTGAGTGGATGCTCACTGCATCAGATGAATTAGTAGTTGGAGTTTTTCTATGGCTGGTTATCCGCCTAGTAATTTCAGTTTGTAATAAGTACTCCGCCATATGTTAGCACCTCACCTTCAAAGGGATCTTGAGTGCACATTCTTGGCGTTGAGTTTTATCTTCAGTTCCCAGTTGTATTCTATTTCTTTATCAAGTTTAGATCCTAGGGATCCTCTTACCATATGCCCGCCCCTCTTCCTTAAGTGGTTTTAGGGCGCATTCTTGGTTAGAGTTGCTTTGATAGAGTTTGGGTTTGGCGCTAACGCTAATCAAGTTGGGCAAGTGTTGGTTATTGTGTAAAAACTGTGGTGAAAAATTGGTTAGCATATTTCAATTGCAGCCTTCTCCAAACAGTAGCTCAACTTACTTTAGCTTTCCAAATCAATTCATACTCCCTCTCTTGTTGAAAGTACTCTCCTCTCGGAAATTGACAATTCTTTCTCACAATTTCCACTCCTTTCTCACAAATATAATAGAGAAACTAGACTAGTGTAACTCATAAGTATTTAACAAATAATGACGTATTCCTTTAATAGAATAAGCCTTTCTCAAAGGTTATAATGAACCCTCAAAAAAGTGATTACTGGCTGCAATAATGTTCACTTAGAAATGTAAATACAGGCTTCAAGTAATGTTCACTCAAAAATGTGAACACTGGCTGCACAGGATGATACACAAATGATGTATAAAGCAATCTCAAAAGCAAATTACAAAAGTTGATGAAGAATGGTGATTGAATACGGTTTAGGAGAGTTGGGCAACTATTTATAGTGAGCCCAGCCTCCAACAATTCCTACTGTCATGGCATGTGAATTGACACCACTGGCATTTGACATTTTCAATCCTGGAGGTGGCGCCAATTCCAGTCCATACTCAGCAAATAACAGGGTGAGTCGACCTCCAATTTTGCCAGCATTATGAAGACTAATTCCAAAAGCACATGGAGAAATTTACAAATAAACACCTACAAAATTTGTTTACAGAGGTGGTGCCAAACTCATAAAATGGTGGGTTTTTCATATTTCAAAGAAGAAGTCAATTGTACTCCTCTTACACATACCCAACATCGACTGGTTTCAAGGCTGAGTCGATGAACCACATTTACTGCGTTGGATTTATTCTTGCTTTAGATTCTGACTTGTTCAAAAGATTTAAATGCCTTTGGTGGATTTATCCCTGCGTACCCATAACCAGGTGATACGCAATTTCACTTTGCCATATTTGTTTCAAATTCAAATTCTCTTTATTTGCCATATCGGCATGTATAAGCGAAAGTTTCAATGCGTGATTTGAAGTCTCCAAAAATCAGTATGAGTTTGATATATGCGTTGGCATCTCCTTTCGTTCCAAAGGCTTCTACTCGTAGTCAAAGACATGGCCTTTAAAGTTTCCTCTACCCTCGATATAAATTCAGCACCCTTTCAGCACCCTATCTTTTCACTCAAAACCATTATGTCTATGCGACAAAATACTTGGTGTCCCCCGTATGTGTCAGTCAAGTTTACTATGAATTCCCACTGATGCGTCGTCAAAGTCTAAAAAGACTCTCCAAAGGTTTCAATTCAGTTTAAATATCCAAATCGACTCTTTTATTGAATCCGAATGATTCGATTTTCCAAAGTTTAAACTATATGATTTTTATGTTCAGAATAGTTCAATTTTCCAAAGTTGTGCATTATAATATGATTAAATCATGATTATATATATTTATATATAATATATTTTATTTACATATATATATTTATGTATGTATGTATGTATGTATGTATGTATATATATATAATTATTTTATTATATATTTTCATATATATAGGTATATACTTATACATGAATACTGGCATTATAATATACACATGTTGCATATGCGGATAGATAACTCTTATTATCATATTCCATAGTATTACGCGTATATATTTATACACATATACTTGTATAATATATACATTTCTACACTTCTCCGCTAAGCATTAATGCTTGTAGTGTATTTATGTATATATATACAAGCATCTTCAGTATATGGTAATAAGACAATCAAGTAATCCATTTGATATTGAATGATCATGACCTAGTGTCTATACCCACACATATGTATATACCATAGTTACAAGACTCGGACTCGCCTCAGACTCGGCAAGCCAATTTTTGACTCGGACTCGAACTCAGAGCCCAGACTCAGCGCAAACTCGGCAAAGACTCGACAAATAGGAAAACCCAAGAAATTCAGAGATTTTTAAGGATTTAACACTTGTTTCACGCACCCTTTAATAAATAAACCTTAAAGACACAATAACATCATCAAATAGAAATTACTATGATCTCATACACAAACATACATCGATCACATAAGTATAAACGCAAATTTTAGCTGAAGGAAATAACACATTCAAATATATAAATATTGTCAAATGTATACAAAACTCATGGAATATGAAATCCATGGCATCAAAACAAATATCAAAATTAAAAATATAAGTCTATGGCTCAAAAGAGCTTGCATTACTCATCCCAACATCACGACAAGTCATGCGCTAGTGTCTAAGATAGGTCATAGATGATGATGTAGCCATGATATTTGCTTGCATCTCAATGATTGGTGTGTATATTCAAGTGAGGAATTTATTATTAAAATTTTATTGTAGCATTCAAGACTGCATGCTTTGTTCTCTAATGTATGGAACAAGATAATCCTTGATTATGGCTTTGATTGCAAAAGATGCAAAGATTTGCAATAGGGGATATGTATTTTGTAGGTTTAATGATCATGATTCATCATTGGCCTATAACATGCTTAGACCTATAGTTTTAATGAGGTTTTGGGGGAAACACCCCAACAGGATCGAGGGGTAGTGCCCCTCGTGGGGGTCTGGGGGCAGCGCCCCAGCGGGGTCAAGGGGTAGCGCCCCTTGTGGGGGTCTGGGGGCAACGCCCCCAGCAGGGTCAAGGGGAAGCGCCCCCAGCGGGGTCGAGGGGCAGTGAAACCACACAAACCTTCATGGTGCACACCATTTAATTAAAAAAATTGTAAATTAAAGATTGCAATTTTTAAAAAAAAAATTAATTAAAATGGCCGAGTCTGAGGCACAAAACTCGGCCAGTCATCCGAGTCCGGCAAGTCTAGCGAGTCTCGGCGAGTACTCGGCAGCCGAGTCTCTGGGATTCGTTCAGGGTCACTTGCCTCGAGACTCGCGAGTACTCGCCGAGTTTGGGCGAGTCTTGTAACTATGGTATATACAAGCATAGTCGTTTCCTCATATATGTACCTCGGTGAGTATTTCTACTCACATATAAGTGCATTTGCTAATGTTCTCATACATGGGTCTATGTATATATATATAGACATGCTATGTTTTATGTTCATATGAAATGACGTAAAGGTAACCATTCATAAAACCCAAGGACTCAACCCAAGCACATTCAACACATTGTCATAAGGAAGAACTCAAGGCTTAAATAGATAAACATCACCCAAACATGCATTCAAAGTAAACAAGACGTTTACTAATGCTGATATATCGGTAAAGGGTAACTTACCTATTATTCACAAACTGACTTAGGTCACTCAATCTAAGGTGTGTGTTGATGATCAGATAGTTACATTTACCGGTTACCTGACCAAGATCTTCTCCCGAGTGATACTTCCCCTCCCTCTGGAGAAATGGACATTTACCTACAATGACTAGCACATGCTTGGCAGTCAATTGTTCACTACAATAAGCGGTATATATAAACATCTGTAAAGTTAGAATAACAATGATTCAATTACCATTCATTCACATATATGTAGTATTTCATCATGAATAAAATGAATTGAGATAACATTAAATGAAACAACATTAAATGAGATAACATTCATATTGATAACAAGGTACAAGCATCATTAATTCATCTCCAGATTTCACATTACATTCACATTTACCCTATGTAGTAATGGTAAATAGTAACTTCACCATTTGGGGTGTAACAGTTGGAATCTTAGTTTCTCATGGCTCCTCTTGTTAACCCACCTCAAAAGTCATCCTTTTCTCCTCATAGATCTCTCCCTAGTCCCCACCTCTTGATATGTTCCATTTGTGTGTCGTCTCTTCCTTTGGTCCTCCCACTCTCCTTCCCTTTTTATTCTCTTCCTCTCAAACTAACCTTTCATCCTTAATTTGACCCTCGTCCTGTCTCCTCCCATGTCTTACCTTAGTAAACTCTGTCCTCATTCTTGTTATCCCCCCTCCTTTTTGCTCTTCTTGTTTTTGTTTATTTGTTCTTCTCCTTCCTCCATTGTATTCTAGAGGTCTTGGAGATTCCCTTCTTGTTGAGTGTGTACACAATTTGTTTGCCTCTTTCCTTTCTCTAGCTTTTTGTGATACACACAAGTGTGTGTGTGTGTCTGTGTACTTCTATGTTTGTGCTCCATGTTGGCCTTTTGCAGTTGTTTTCTCATATATTCTTGTGTGTTTGCATATATAAATAATAGTAATTAGACATACTTGGTTTTATATAGGCATGCATACTTACATATATATATTTAAATACCCATACATAATACATGGGTAGATAGATGCTCTTGTTTTTGTTGCGTATACTAATTTTTGCACGCAATCTTTCTTACATTCACACATATATGTGTGTGTGTGTGTACGTACCATAGAGTTAGATTCATGTATTCTAGTTAGTTTTTTATCTTTAGGTAGGTACCTTTTCTCTTTTTTTCTTTTTGCATACTTAGATGTTTATATTTACACTTTGTAACAATTAGATATTTTGGTTTAATTTATAAGCATGGGCATATAAATGTGTTTCTATACATGCGTGTGTGTGTGTGTGCATATTTGGCTATACATACAATATTTTATTTGTTTTGCATGTAATTATTCGTATGTATATATATATACATGTACCTTTATACATAGACATATTAGCATATTTATATTTACATTTATATAGATGCATGTCCATTGTGATAAGGGTATTTTGTGTGTTTGGTTTAATATATTAGCTTTGTTGCATATATATTGTTGGCGTAACAACTAGCACCTCTGGAGTAAGAGTTGGTACGGACAGCTATGCGCACTACGCAATGAGTGCTCTAGAAATTAGGAGGGGAAGCTCCCTCGTTGTGCTTGACAAAAATACCTGCAAAGGGAAATAAACTAAACTAATTCCTGTCTTATTGTTTCAGCTGTAGAGGTACAAGGCTTTCTCGAAAACTATATACGTTGCAGCTGAGAATTTTCTCTGGTTTCGCAGATTCACTAACTACAACTAAACTTAGTAACTTAAATTCTATCTAGTTCCCTCAAGAAAACAGAGCATGAGGAAACGGAGCAAGGTTTTGACTATCAGACGATAAACGGATTCAAATTCTCTACTTGAAGGCAAGGTGGCGCAACTATTATCTCAATCTGAACAAGTTTATTAGGCACAAAACAGATTTAAGAATTTACCATGATAATCTCATGAAACCCTATGTGGCATAACACTTGATCATAATAGTAAAGACTCACAAAACAGATTTATCATCACAATCTCATGAAACCCTATGTGGCATAACACTTGATCATAACGGTAAAGGTTCACAAAACAGATTTATCATCACAATCGCATGAAACCCTATGTGGCATAACAATTGATCATAATGGTAAAGATGCACAAAACAGATTTATCTAAACTATGGAAAGAATTCACCATTACAATTGCATGAAACCCTATGTGGCATAACAATTAATCGTAATAGTGAAGACACATGAACAAATACCAAAAGAGCAATATTGAGGGCAAGGTAGGCGCATCATATATTTCTCTCTCAAGCAAAAGTTAATTACAAATGAGCAAAAACTCTTATTTATATACATCAAGGTGTAGGGAACCCTAAAATCACCTTGAGTCATCTACAGTCTTGCAATGCATGCAAGATTTGTTGCTAAGCCCTAATAAAGTAAACTATACAGTTAACTGGAAAACTACCATCAGTTAACCGAAACATCTAATCTAAAAATGGGCAATGTGCAAGCATGCACGTCCTTATTGAAAGCAAGTTAACTGGAACACTACCATCAATTAACGTAAAACCTAAATACAACTCCAAGTGAATAAAGCTAATCCCAAAATAGATATGCATGAGATGAGACAGCGAGTTAACTTGAAAAGGTAACGCCAAGTTTAACTCCTGTGTGTAATGTCTATCCTGAGAGGTGGGAACTGAAGTCTACTGGCCGTGATCTCGAACAACCAATCCCTCAACGAGATTGTTAATTGCATCAACATCTGAATGTCAGCAACTTGAGCAATCTTGGCAATCTCAAACTAGCATTTCACTGACTCATAACTTTGGCGGCTCCGCAACTGAAGTGATGGCGACTATCTCCTTTGCAGCTTGATGCTTCTGACACTTTTGCATGACGAAACTGCGAGATTTGACTGCGCACACTCTGTTTGTGAGAAATGCAAACGAACTTGCTGCACATGCAAAATTCCAATGGTATCAACCCTCTAAACCGGCTTTGGAAGACAATCGGCTATACGAGGCATGCAACCGTATGAATTTGAGTGACTACGCCTGTTAATCTTCTAAATGCACTTGATACAAATCGGTCTCAGCTTTTCTAACGAAATCATGAATTAAGACCGATTTGGTCTTGAATTCAGTCTGTGTGTACTGTACTCTGAAAAACTCGCCTGTTGACTGTGAACACGGCTATATTCTGACAACTTCTCTGGAAAACTAAAAATACCTTGCTGAGGCTAAAAATAGCGTATCAAAGGGCAATTTTCACGGAAAAATCTGAGATATGGGTTTTGTCCAGAAAAAGATTCTAAGACAACCCAGAATGTCAGATTTGCGAAAATTTGACTTCTCTTCGACCATGCAAAGAGTTTTCAGTTGAGAAAATTAGAAACTCGAGAACGAATGCTCTGAAGTTAAAAATTCCTGAAAAATCAAACGCACAATTTTAATTCATAGAAGCTATAGAGAAATGATCCAGATGCTGAGACTTGTCGAATTTTGCCAATTTTAGGAACATGCGAATTGAAATCTGAGAGAAATTTGAGAATCTAGGAGGAAAAAGACGTTTTTTGTATGCTCTTTCTTCTGTGAAAATCGCCCCTATTCTTCAAATTTGTTGATGAATGTGAACTTTAACCTGCAAAAAGAAGTGTTTGATGAAAACGCCCTTGGCAATAGATAAAGATTTCGCCTTTGCTTTGCCAGAATTCGCCTTTGCTTTAAAATCACGAATTTTCTTTGAAGAAATACAAATTTCTTTTGTTTGAAAATTACGAATTTATCTTGAAGTTAATACGCCTTTTGTTCTTCAAATATGAACTCTTCTTGAAGAAACACCTTTGAAAATTGATAAAATTCGATTTCCTTTGAAGATATGAATTTCTCTTAAGAAAAACGAATTTCTCTTTAGCCTTATGATACAAAAATGAAGAAGGCGCCATAAGAAGAAATTCTCATCAACTGGTGAACTGCAAGAATTTAAAACCCTGACTGAAATAGAAGCCTTCCAATTGGTCGCCCTTCAGTTGAATTGCCACTGACTCGGAGTTCAAAAATAAATAATAATAAAATATTCATCATCATGCAATTTGAGAACTTAGCATAAAGAGGGCGCCAATCTTAAGAAAATCGCCATTTAATGCTAAAATGCAATAATAAATATTAAATATTATCAAACTTTAGTTGACAATTCGGATGAAGCTTTGAGATTCACCGTTAGACTTTACCGTTTCCAAAAAGTCATCATTTGAGCTCATAGGCGTCCATTTGCTCAAGATATTACACTTTTTATTAACTTCCTATTTTATAGCTGGTGACAAAGTTACGATTGGCCAATTTCAACACTGATTTCTGAGTGACCGGGAGATGTTGAGACTGAGCTGAGATATTCACTGCGAAGCCTACTGAACAAGGAAGAAATGTCTGCTGGGAGACACAACTGCAAAATCCATCGTTTAACACCCTGAAAAATTAGGCGCCCCTGATTAAATTCATTTACGAGTTCCAGACTTTAACCATTTTCCAAAACTGCCATCTGACACTTCAAACAGCTGCTGACGGCGAACGGTGAACCCTACTGACAAGAAACGAAGCTCACTGCATGCCTGAAGACATTCTGCATCCAACAGCTATACGCATGACCTCTGAAAGCTGTGTTAAGGGCCTCAAAAATAAAAGCGCCCCTGGCTCTCGGTTGCACTGATGTCATTTTGACGAAAATTGAATTCTCATCCAAGTACCCTATTTCGACCTCTGATATCTGGAGCTGGGATGACCCGATTCGAGCAACGCTTGTTTTAACGGATAGCGAAGGGCCCACAAGAGAAGTCTCTGGAGGTGACGAAGCAAGAAAACTGCTTCTAAGACCTCAAAAACGTCAGTGCGTATTTTATTTAAAATAACCGCTCCAGACTTGGCCATTTTCCGGATGTCTTCACTCTTCAACATTTCGCCAAAGACCTCGCACGTACGAGCGTCTGCCAAATCCCGAAGGTTGACGGCTGGGCTTGTTGAATAGGTAAAGTAATTACGCTCGAAAGCCGTGAAGACTTCGAACGCGAACGACCTCATCTGACAGGCCTAAAGGCTAGGCGCCTCTGGACTGTAGAAATACAATGCAAATTTTATGTTGGTCCGCCCGTGAAATTACGTGCTTGGTAGAACCTCTGCTATGATCACCTGGAATATCGGATCGATAGGCAGGATGATGCATCGCGGAGCTAGACTAGAGTAGTACTGATGTCAGGAAGACTTCGTCTGCAAATTTTTCCATCTTAAGACTCATTTTAACCAGCGCCCCTGAGCTATAGTTGCACTGGAAACGCAACGAAGAAGCTCTGGAACGTGAAATCTCCATTATAAGCCCATCTTCAGACGACGGCTGCCGGAGCTCTGAGACTCGGATGACTACGTTTGATAGCTCGTCGGATAAGCAGACTAGTCGTGAAGAGATTGACTGCATGAGCTTCCAGAAGTACCAAGGTCTACCCCCCCTTTAAGAAGGGCGTCCTCAAGCTATAGGTGCGCTTTTTGCTGAAAAAGGACAAATTCCTCATATGTGAAACTTTGGAAATTTCAACTTCTAACACTGTTTGCCAGAGTTACGGGTTTTAGAAAGCTTCGCTGGATAGCTCATCGGATAGCCAGACCAATTCTGAAGAGATTGACTGTATGCATGAGCATTTTCAACAAGATCTTGACCTTCAAAAAGAAGGGCGCCCCTGGGCTACAGGTGTGCTTTCTTGCTTTTTCTCTGAGAAATCTTCATAATTTAACCATAAAAACATCATTTCGATCACTGAAATGACCATGTGCAACGTGAAATGCTGTCGTGAGATGCTCCTCCATCGTGAAAAGCTCCATTCTGAGTCTCAGCTTCAGGTTCTGATCGATAAAACTGACTTTGACTGACAAAATATTGACAAAAACTCCATGCTTGATATTGCCCAAAACTGTATTTTACATCATTTTAGCAAGGTTTAGACTATTTTATGCAAAATGCCTTGATGAAGCAAAAATTTTGGTTTGGGTACAACATATATATATATATATTTACATTTATATAGGCACATGCCCATAGTGATAAGGGGACTCATTACCTATTGTTATTTTTAGACCTTCTCAATGATTTATTTTCTTTTTCCCTATCTTGTTTTGGGTTTCTGGTTTAATATATTTTTATTTATTTATTTTTTAGACTAGAGGATCAAGTAGCCCCCCCTATAAACTGCAGTGTGCTTGGTAAACTTTTTTCATGTGATTGGTGACTTGGCACACATGCCATCCGGTACCGCGGGGATGTGGGGGAGATTGGACCTTGTGACATCTTGCTTGCAACAAGATGCTTTAGCCAATCGAGGGCCCCTGCCCCTCTTGTTTAATATATTAGCTTGGGTGGATATATACACATAGACACACACACATGTATGCATGTATATATTTAGTGCATACATGGTTATGCATGCAATTATTTTGTTACGCATGTATATATTGTATGTACATATATACATGTTCCTTTATATATAGGCATATATTAACATAGTTATAGAAACATTTATATAGGTGTATGCTTATGGTCATATGTGTAACGACCTATTCCTTGCGTAAATTAAAATTTTCCAATTCTCACTTTAAACATGGAAAGGTAACAAGTAACAAAGACAATACAATAAAAATTTTCCTTTCTTTATTGATAAATATGTACAAGTTACAATATGTTTCCACATGAATTTCATTTTCATTGCAAATATAAATCAGAGTTCAAATGTAATATAGTTACATACATAGCTCGTAAGCTTTTGCACAAATAGAAGTAAGAAGGTCCAGGAGTCCGTCCTTTCAAATCTTGGTACATTGGCCGCTTGCTGTGGAGGAGAAACATCACTCGGGCGCTTTTCCGCCAACCACAGACTTATAATGCGGTCCCCCGCACACCTATCATTAGATAGATGGCCCTCCCTTCGAAGAAGAGATTGGTAGGGTATCCTTTATCAATTATTAACTGAGCATAGTGCTGTGTCCTACACAACTAGAACCTTGCTATTTCACAATCTCGAACTAGTACTCGGATCACAATGAACTGACAGTGTAGTCTCAACAATCTCACACCTAAGTGGATGTCGTACCTTTCACTACTTTGGCCAAAGTATTCTCATTCAGTACTTCGAATGAAGGTCATCTATCATAAACACTACTCAGGGCCGATTTGACTTGAGGCTTCCTTACTCTATGCATAGGTTTTTTCCTTCAATGGGTGAATCCATCACCCCAAACATCCTACAACCATACTATCCTACTAGGAATGAATAGCATAACATGTAACTATAAAATCCTTCTCCTATACCAGAAACCAAAATTCCTAGGAGTTACACAGGCTTCATCGAGTTAACCTATTAACTAAAGCTGTGGATTGTTTATATTTTCACGATGCATTCAAACCCATCCTAGTACCTAGTATCTATTTCAATCATATTCTCCTCATATGGAGATAATACATATAGTGCAATTCACACATAAATGCATCTCTAACCTTAATGCAATTCACACACTAATGCAAACAGGTATACACTTCAGAAAACATGCATAACCATTCCTTAAAGTAATTTACTTACATGGTGCAACATAGAACTACTTTTTTTATCTTAACTGAAGTATTGAACTCAATGCAATTCCCTAACTATGCACATTCAGTAATTACACTTTTAGATTTATATCAAGAAATACATTCTAGAACATGAAAGAAGAAACAGCATGCCTGGTATATGTCTTTCCCTTTAGAGGATGAACTTGATTATGTTTGCAGCACTTCAGGCCTCCAACAATTCTCAGACCAGACTCTAATTACTTCTCAAAATTGAACTTTACTAAAGATATACAGCTGAAGGGTAAACACAGCTTCTCACTGTGAACTCAGAAAATGTGATGATAGTGATAAAAAAATGACTCCCAGCCAATGGTGAATTCTGCTCTCAGAAATTATGAAATGCTCTCCAGGAAATAGAAGAATTCTCACTCTAAAAGGCATAAACTCGGATTTGGAAAAGTGATGATAAAGAGTGAGAAGGGCAGCTATATATAGAGGCCCCTGCTCAACCATTTTCCTTCTTTACTGGCATGTAAACTGCTAGACAAGGTTTTGAATGCTTCAACTACAAAATGTGGCGAAAATCAGAGGCAAGTCATCCTCTTTTGTTGACAGCAAAGCAAGAATAAATCAACTCTCACATGGTGGAATTCCTTAGTTTGACACCTCCCAGGCGTACTCAGATTTAGGGGCGATATGAAGAAATCTGTTTTGAAAATCCGTTTTAGGAGAAAAGGTCAAGCCTGCTATACTCCCACATTGCCATTTTCATTGCCAAAAGAACAACGTTTGCTTCATTCTCAAAGACCAGTTCTCTACCCGTGCGCTTCAGGCGCGAACTTCTCCAGGCGCGCGACTTTCTCACAGCAGTTTTCTCCATTTTATTTTTAATGAACTCCCAAAAACGTATTTTTCTCCTTTTCAAATGTTTTATTAAAGTCACAAATGAAATATTTGCCATTGTGTTATAAGGAGGTGCGATTCAAATATCTTTAATATTTCCTTTTTATAAAGTCTTCAAATGTATTCGTAGAGTTTTCACGGGATTTGTGTGTTTCAATAAAAACTCCAAATATTTAATACTTCATATTTGACTTATTCAAATATTTCCAAAGTAATTATATGAAGTCTTTAAATAAGACTTTACTAAGCAAGTAAAAATTGTTTTACAATTTTACCAAAGTATTTTAAAATTCAATTTCAAAAATTACCCAAAGTAATATAAAATTGATTTCCCGAATTACTTATGGTAATAATATTAAATTCAATTATTCTTATATATTTAATATATATGTATTTATCTATTTCTATTATAGATTTATTTACTCCAATATATATGTGTATATATATAGTTAAATATATTTAAATATATACATATATGTATTTAAGTAAAACTATAATATAATATATACTTATATATTATTAAATATATAAACATTTACATATTTAAATAGCTACACTTATATGTATTAATTGTTAAATATGTATATTGCGAGCCAGTTAGCATACTTTCAATATACATACTTACGTATTCGTGTAAATATGAATATATGTAAATTCCAATAAAATATTATTAGTAACATCATTATTCACAGGCAATAGGTAACGTGGGTATGTATATATATGTATATCACTGTATGCAGTGTACACGTAAATGTATGTATACCATGTCGACACGTACGTATGGTCATATCCATCTGCCGAGCATACGTATGTATTGACATGTATATACATATGGATACGTGTACATTATATACATGTATACACATACTCACTTGACCTATTAACATATATCCATTCACGTTTTCCATAGTAAGTCAGACAAATGAGTAATCATCACTTTCAAAGTATAAAGAAGTAAACATAACTCCTAAAGCCTAAGGATGACTTATCTAGACCAACATAACTGACTTGGTTTCTTAAAGCCTATACTGACGTGTGTGTATGCTCAATTGTGTTTTCGTTACTGTTTACCCGACCAAGTTCCTCCCCGAATGATGTCTCTCCTATGTCCGGAGGAACAGTCTTCATAGCTGCACATCATGACATGACATCGGCAGTCATATGCTCATAACAAGGTAAAAACATCTCACAAGGTAGAATAACATTATTCCATAATTGTATGCAACATTTAATCAAGAATTAAATCAATAGAAGTAACAATTAAATGAAACCATCATTTGATAACAAGAACAACATGTTTTATTCATCTAAAAGATTCAAACATTACAATGCATTTCCCTATGCAGTAGTAGCTATACAATCGAGGTGTAACAGTATGGATATGTATATAAGCATTTGGTTTTACATATTGTTATATTATATTTTTGTGAGAAAAATGGGAAAAAATTATAGAAGCTAAATACAAATTTTTGCTCACATAATAATATTATGTTTCTATTCCACACCATTCACATTGAATAAGATATTACAAATATATAAGATGAGTTATCTAACTCCTAAAACAACTCCACTAAATTCTCATACTAAATCTAGATGGGTTGTTCAACCACCTTTATTTTCCCCCTCTTATTTTATTTGCTAAATCTTTACATGAGTTGTGTTAACAACTCATACACAATGACAAACTCACAATAATATAATATCATATGCACATGATATTTTAATACTAACAAATCACAAATGATGTAATAGTCCTAGTAAACCCATGTGAGGATTAATTCCTAACACCCATAATAATTATGTGAGTTATTAGTACAACTTACTTTACCTGTAATACATATGAGCTTGTAGGTGGTAAGCCCTCTCTCCCCATATCACATTTGTCGAAGGAAATATATGAAAATCTTTTAGGAGTTTAAATTTTCTTTAGAAGAGGTTTTAGCTAGATTGGAAGTTACCATTTTAGAGGTTGTAATGGCTCAAGTTCTTCATTACTTCTCGCGATAAGAGTCTCCTACAAAAATGGAGTCTTATTAAGCTTTCCCCTAATTCATGGGGCTTAGCAAATTGATTGGAAGAATGGATTTAAAAAGGAAGCAAAATGGATAGCCCCACCCACAGGTTTCATGGAACTTAACGTTGATGGTACATGAGTTGTTACTGCAACTCACTTTACCTCTAATACATGTGAGCTTGTAGGAGGTAAGCCCTCTCTTATATCACATCTATGGAAGGAAATATAGGAGAATATTTTAGGAGGTTAAATTTTCTTTGGAAGAGGTTTTAGCTAGATTGGAAATTGCCATTCGAGAGGTTGTAATGGCTCAAGTTCATTACTTCTTGGGATAAGAGTGTCTTACAAAAATGGAATCTTATTAAGCTTTCCTCTGATTCATGAGGCTGAGCAAATTGATTCGAAGAATGAATCTAAAAAGGGAGCAAAATGGATAGCCCCACCCACAAGTTTCATGGAACTGAACATTGATGGTGCTTCAAGGGAAATCCTAGCCCTTTAGGTTCTAGTTGTGTTTTAAGGGACAATTTTGGTGCCATAATCCAAGCAGCCTCTAAGACATTGGTAACAAGAACTAATAATGAGGCAAAAGCCCAAGCTCTCATAATGGATTGCACTTGGCAAAAGTTTGCGGAATCAAACATATTGTCATAGAACGGGATTATATGGTCCTGCTCAATCCCATAGGAAATGGGGGCTTACCAAGCTGGAAATTGGGAAAATCCTTAGACCTACTTGGTGTCTTCGCGACAACTTGGACTCATATTGGGTTGGCCATTGTTTTTGGGAAGCTAACAAAATGGCAAAAGTTTTGGCTAATTTTGGTATTGAACCACCAAAAAGCATGACAAGGGATGGTCTAAAAGAAATCTAGCAATTAGAATCCTTGAAGGGATCCCAATCCTCATAATTCCTACTATGTTTTCAAAAAGGAAGGGCAATTCAGTTCATGATTGAATGACATCAAATAAAAGAAATCATGTCCAAATCTAGTTGACGTAGCTGTTTTGCATACCTTGCTTTACAATTGCTCTCTATAGATCCAATCAAAATCTTTTCTACCGAGAATGATTTGGGCCTTCAAATCTCAACTAAGAATGGCAATGGCCAAGGATGTTGATTGAGGAGGATGGAATAGTGCAATAGAAGTAGACAATTATGACTTTTATTCTTTGTTTCTACTCCAGCTTGAAGTTTATGATGTTCTTGCCTTTTGGTTTGCAGTTGGTAGTAGATTTAAGTAGAGCCATCTTCTTGTGTATTTTGCTTTGTTTACAAAGATGGTTTGCGGGTAGCCGAGGGTTTCTAGATTGCTTTGAATCATTGGTAGACAAGTGCATCCCAATGCACCAATGTTTTAGTCTTTTTCCAATTTATTGAAATAGGTGAGGAACTCACAATCCTCAATTTACTTAACAAAAAATAATCATATTTCGCTTAATGCTACAAATCCTTATTATAACCACTTTTCATAAAGCTGGAAAACTCTCTTTCTAATGAATTCAATTTGACTTCAATTAGAGACCTATATGAGATGAGTGACCTTATGCAAAAAATCTGCCCTTGATTCTTTTTGTCAAAAAGTAGAATTGCGGGGTTAACTTAAAATACCCATATGTTCGTTAATACTACTCCAAATCCTTAGCATGATCACTTTTTTGAAAGCCCATGAGGTTTTCTTTACTACAAATCCAAGATCTCTATAATTGGAGACCTATGTGAGGTGCACAACCTTCTGCTATATAGGCAGCTTGCTTGGAAAGAAATCAGCAAAACTATTTTCCAGTGTTCCACAGGGACGCGTCCCCCCGGAAAAACCACCTGTTTCCGAGACGGGGACGTTTCCAAGACGGGGAGACGCCTAGGAAATGTCCCTCCGCTGTCCCCCCGTCGTCCCCCCGTTTATCCGCCGTGGCCCCCGAAGTCCCCCCGTCCCCCCGAAGTCCCCTTTTGGGAGACTTCAGGGAAACTTCTGGGAGACTTCCAGAAGTCCCTTGCACCCAAGGAAACTCTAGGGAAACTTCTGGTAGACTCAAGGGAAACTTCTGGGAGACTCCAAGGAAAATCTGGGAGACTCGAAGGAAACTTCTAGGAGACTTCCAGAGGCATGAGGCCATTAGCCTAGAGCCATTTACTATTAGCATTTACTATTTTGTACTCTATTTTTGAAGTTTTGAAGTTTGAACATTGATGATACAGGGATAGTTGATTCTAATTATGATTCATGAATCATGATTATGAAACTCAAATTATGAAACATCTAGTTCTTGTTGCATTTTCCAATGTCTATATTTTCATTTTCATTTTCAATGTTCAATGGTTCGCTAGTTCAATGAAATGATATATCATTGCAATGTGTTATTGTGTTTAAACTTTAAACTTTTAAGTTTTAAGTTCTGTTTTAATGTGTTAACTTTACTTATTCCTTAGGCTTCTACAGTTATATAATTATATTGTTATACATCTTTTTATAACTAATTTTTCAAGTACTATATGTATTTCAGCGCCGCCCCCCCACCACCCCCCCACCGTCCCCCTGCCGTCCCCAAACTTAGGCCCCCCGTCTCCCATCTCGGAAACGCGTCCCCCGCCGTCCCCCCGTCCCCATCCCCGAAACTCCGTGGAACATTGCTATTTTCTCACTTTGTCCAGGTTGAAGATTTGATACCAGATGTTAAGAACACACATATAGTAATAAAATAAGTCCAAATCATATCCAATATATTTAGAAATGGAATAAACCCTTGATGTTGGGCAACAATGTAGTAGCAAAAAATGGGAAAAAGTCGTGAAAAATTGCCACTCAGCCATTTCTGTGGTTTCTTCACTCAAAAATTGTGATTTTCAGTAAAACTTGCCCATGTTTCTTCCCACATCTTTTCCAAATTTTTTCCCATTTTTAACCAAGTAAATTGTCAAAAATCTCATGTCACTTAATTCCTTAATTCCTGATTTTCCCCTTTTTCCTTTTGTTTACTATACAGCAATCTTTTTAGAAGCCCTAACCTTAACTTTCACCTGACTTTTCCCATTAAATCATGATTTTGATTTTTTATAATCTTTTGATTTGGTTTTTGGTTTCTAAGAACGAATTTTGCTGCTAATGGCAACACCATACAATTCTCCTTATTGGAAGAAGCCACCCCGCATTATATCTCAATATGAGATCCCAAACACATTCAATACTCCACATATCTTTTTTGTCTAAGCATCACAACAAATAATATTGAACTATCTATATCCCAATATGAGATCCCAAACACTTACAGTACACTTCACATATCTTTCTTGTCTAAGCACCACAATATATAATATTCAACTACCTACAACTACCACTTTGCCACATGTAGGAAAATACTTTTTTTCTAAACTACTAATCCCCATGTTGGCCTTCTCATTTCCACATATAATTAATTACACAAGTTGTCCACATGACCAATATAACTAAATTAAATGATGTGTCACATTTGGCATCTTCATCAACCTATAAACATTATAATATCATACCCCTAGGTACATGAAAGATTGTTCACTTGTTGCAATGGACACAAAGGAACAAAACATTGCTAAAAAGCTTGACAAAATCATCATTTCCAAAGATCAGCTTGGAGCACAGAATGAATTATTAACATTCACAAGTCAGCAATACCACTCTCTCCGACCACTAGCACCCTTATGCTGCCAGATTGGAAACTCACTCTCTCTCTACATCACTCATTCTTATATGGGCATGCCCAGCATATTGGTTGGAGATACACAGTGATTGCAGCTCTTCCTTCTCTAACATTATCAACACAAGTAGTGTTCAATTGCTTGAATGGAGGTATGGTATATTTCACTTGCTTCTTGGTAAACCTAGCTATGAGGGCTCCTTGCTTACAAGGACAATTTATTTTATTTCAAACTAGATTAGATTATGCTATGTTTTATATTATTTACAAGCAAGAATCTCACTACTAGTTGTTTAGCATTTCTTATTGCATCTAACTCAGTCTTTCATTTCAATCATGTCAACTGGATTAAGTGTTGTTTTATTGTTCATTGCAAACAGATTAAAAGCCTAATCTTAACCATTAGAGATACCATCCAGCAAATCGACCCAATTTCTAGTGGTTTTGGTGAACCCTTTTTTTGTGCTTGTATGAGTCCGCTTTGGCTAATCACTAGCACACACCATCAGAGTTTTCCCATCTGCAATTCACTTGAACATATAATGGGAAGGCAAAGCAAACCATCCAGGTAAGGCGTCACCTCCCATGTCCCTAAAAGCTTGAGAGTCTATCAGTGACAGGTTTTACAGTTTTTGGGAATGCTACTGGATTGGTTCAGCTAGCGTCAAATGCAATAGCTGACATCTGTGCGATCTGAACCTTTACTCAACCATTGACCACTACTGAATGGGCACATCACTATTAGCCTGTGACGGATGTGGCATAGGCTGAAGTTGCCACATTTAAGTCTTTCTTCATTCCCCTGTATCCCTGCAGCTTTCTCTGACTTCCGAGAGGTCTAGACATGCTTAGACAATCTCCCTCAGATGCACAGTGCAGGTTTTTGCATGTGAACCATTCATGTTCGTAATATTCCTATCTTTGATTCAGGGGCATTGCTGCTTCATTGAGGTGTTTTCAATTTTTAGGGGTTTTCATTTTGGATGTCTTTGCATATTTCATATTTGATTGGTCAATTGGACCATTTTGGATCACAAATAAGAGAAGAAAAAAACAAACTATAGGTGTATTTATTTTCTTCTTTATTGCATTGAGCAAAAGATGAGTCCATATTTTTTGTTTTAATCTTTTTATTATAAAACCTTGTATAACTTATTCATTGAAAACATGCATCTATGATTCTATACAGGTTGTAATGGTTCCATTGGGTGCTGGTATTTTAGTTTAAAAACTCATATTTAATCACACTTTGATTCTCACTGAAAAGTACCATTCCACTTTAACTAACCAATTATGGATTCTTGTCCAAAACATCTGCCTATGTTTTTAGTTAATTCAAATGCTTGTCTCTGATAAAAATACCCCACCTGATCTGTTGATGCCAATTTATGTAGAATTCCTACTCTGTATGCCTTTTCAAAATGTTTAACTCTTTGCCAATGCATTATTAACATTTCCATTTTAATTGTATACTAATTGTAATCGGTGAATTTGAAATATCATGGCAGGTTTTCTGGAGGTCAGTCTATCATCAATAATGGAATCACGATCTTGCATTCTCGAAGGTTCACTTAGTGATGTGACACTGAGGATATGTTCCCATGTTGGGGAGGGCATTATATCGGGTCTGCTATATGCTCTGCTAGGTGTTTCAGCTATGACAAGGGTAAATTGTTTGAGAAGTAAAAATCAAATGAGCAAATTAAATAATTGTGCATGTAAAAAAAGAGCTAGAAATAATATTTAGAAAATATGACAAACGTGAGTCTAAGCTGATTGCACTTGAATTTATAATTTTCTGTATGTAGCAATAATATCCACCTCTGCTAAATAACATGTTTCTATTTTTGCATTTTATATGAAGGAAAGATTTAATTAACTTCAAAAATATCAAAATAAATTTTGGTATGCCAATAGACCCACAACTGGCGTTTGTCAAACCTTTAGAGAAGAGAGACTGTGGTCATTTCCAAGTTTTGTTCTTGTGTTTCAATTAGTTTGAAAATTTGGAAATTTTGAAGATTCACTATCTAGTCCCAAGAGAGTAGTGTAAATTGATGGAAAATGTAATTCGTGTAAGAATGGGAGCATCACACAAAGTGCAGTAAACCTCCCATCACAACCTTATCTGTTCCTCGAACTAGTAGGCTTAGTATGTTTATCCCAGTATTGTACAACTTTCATAAACTTTCACTAATAATGTTGTTTGTCTTTGTTGGTTCCCTGACTGGAGGATATTAGTCAATTTCCAGAAAGGGATATGTTTTTAGGGACCTATCTCTACCACTTCGAGCTATGGGCCTACCTTTTCTTGTATTTATATCTTTTGGTTGCCTCTTCTAATGAGAGCATACGAATGCAAGGACTAATACCCTATTTAGTAGTTGTTTCTCTAAATGGTTGATATCGGAAGGTTCTGCTACTTGGGGTTGAATCTACAAAGACAGTCTGCTAGTGACACTGCTTGGACTGCTATGTTCTTCATGAAGGATTAGAACAAGAGCATTTCTCTTAAATGTGCATGACTATGTTACTGGAACATCCTCTTATCTGCCATCTCTTACTCAGAATGTTTTGGCAAACTAAATGGCCTGAATATCTTTGAAACATTTCCTAGCCATTATCTTTTCCACATCTTTTGTAGAAATATTTAACCAGCACAGGATTTAGAATGGGTGATTCTCTATAGTTTCCTACTACTAAAACCTTTTTGTTACAAGTGGGCGATATGTAAGTCCTAGAAAAACTCAAAATACAGAACTAAAGCCTAAAAGTTAACATTAAAGGAAATAATGAAAATAAGCACCAACTTTATGCATGAATCACATTAAATTTACCTCAAATATGGAGCGTTAACCATCTTGGAGAAAGTTGGAGAGAATGCTTTCAAGCCTAAACTACTTTCATTCTTGAGGATATACTCAGCAGTCAATTATGAAAACTTCCATATACATGAGCCTTGTATATTGGATAAAGAAGAGGAGGGAGAACTTCTACCCTCCATTGAAAACTTGGTCTGGAATACTCTCAGAGAGTTGGAAGAGGATGTGGAAGAGGATATGTTTGAATATTAAAGAAACTAGAAGAGGACCACTAGAGTCTTGGCAGATTGATATTGAGGGAAAGGTACAAGGAAAGCAAGATAGTACCTCAAGGTAGAAGGGGGAGGAATCATCCCACATCTTCTAAACCATTAAGCATAAATGCGGACCAAAGCCTCCTGAAAAGGGGAGATATGATCTATAAGGATCTAGAAAAACAGTTTACTCCATCAAATCAGGTACTCATCAGAACTAGAGCTAAAACAAAGAATGTTTTGGACAGTGACAAACCTACCTAAAAAACATAATGAGTGTTGCATTTATTGTTAGAGCAATGTCACATGTGATAGCAGTAGTTGCAGTTATGTCATTGTGATTTCATAAGTGTCAAGGAAGTTGCATTTGTGGCATGGTGATATCATCTTGTGAGATGTGGTACTTATTCCCACTTGAAACATGAGACAAAGATTTTTCACATTCATTGACTATTTGAAGTTCTTCAATACATGAAAGGATATTTTCAATATAATATATCTAGCAGAAACATGAGTCCAAGAACGGAAGAGAGTAAGAGAGGAAAAGTCAGGAGTTCCAGAAGGTTGTAGGAGCAGAACTATTTAATGAAAAGAGAATGAGAGACTGTAATGGTAGGAAGATTATTGTATACACCTTATCAAGAGTTCTATGTAAAAACTTTTGTAATGTAGAGCAAGTTGAGCATTTGCCAGTTCCAACTAGTTTTTCCCCACACTAGGTTTTCTAGGGTAAACCTTTTGTAACACTTGTGGTTGATGTTTTTTGTTGTGTTTTTGTTTCCATCTTGTTGATGCAACTGCAAGTATAATTTTGATTCCAACAACTTAATAAACACTAATTCTTAGACATTTTTCAATCTAAATTTCTATCAATTTCAAGTATAACTCTAGTATAGTATAGTGTTTTAATTTGTTTCTTGCAAGACACAAGACGGAACATTGTGTACGGTAGAACTGTTTTTCAAATTGTGAGGAAAAACTCCCTAAGACCCAGCTAAACCTAAAACTAACCCTAGACTGGATCTATAGACAAAATTTATAGGTATGCACACTATACAAGATTTTACTAAGAGGGTTTGCATAAATTCAAAATACTAAGTGCCTATATTTTTGCTCCAAATGTATGCACTGGACTGTTAACAATCAAGCCTTGCATACAAGATTTTCAAATGTTGAAGGAAATAAACTACTAGAAACAAATAAATAGAACTTCATACTAGCTAACTCAATGATAAGTATTTTTCTGCAAATAAGATCTTAAAGGAATACCAAATAACAACAAATGATTTCATGAAGTAAACAACTAAACTGCATTCAAAGCTACAATTCAAATCTACGGTTGTGGTCAATACAAATCTTGACTCATTACAATCTCCTTTCGATATACTTGATGAAATTAGAGACATAAGTTTCACATTAACTGCAGTTCAATAACAAAATCTGCAGCATAAGCAACTATCATTGAGAATAACTTGTGCCCAAGGCAGTTATTTATAGGTTACAATAAACTACTTTTAGGGATTTAAGAATAATAAAATATCTGAAGAAGAATTGCTTTAAAGAAATTCTAAGAGCTACAAAAAAAATAGAAAGAAAGGAACTTAAAGCAAACCTAATCCTAAAAGGCTAAAACAACTAATAAAATACAACCAACTAAAGTGGGCTAATAATATGCACATATCCACTACTCAAAATAAAACATAAAAAATAGCCACAATAGATATGGTTGCTACTTGATATAGCAACTTGCACATAAGTGGCCTTCATGATTCTAGAACAAACCTTCAGTATGAAGACTATGTATCATCTTGATCTTCTGAAGAACACCAAAACCTTGACCACCATGTATATCACTAACTTCACCAAACTAGCTTGGTGACTTGAAACTGAAACCCCAACCTTCTGATGCTTTGAATCTGAAAAATCTTCTTTCCAATGATTCTACATCAATCCCCAACTCAAATCTGAAAGCATTCACCATATGATGGATCTTTCATATTTGAAATTGTAGCAGACTAGAAGGATGTTTGAAGATGTTGGCATCCAAACCCTAGAAAATCGGCCCCTTAGAAGACAAAATTCAGTCTAAGAATGTTAGCAACAGTGAAAAGATAAGGAGAGGAGGAGAATCTGAAAAAAGAAGATTTGGCTGTTATCTCTTTCCCCAAAGACTCTGGAATCTGCACTTGAAAATCTTTAGAAAGATACTGAAAACTCTCTCTGATTATGTAATATCCCAACCCTAATGGAACAATCTCTATTGCGATTTTGCTCGATTAATTTTCAGTTTGACACATGGGACATTTTGTAAAACATTATGTATGCTATTGGACTGAGTTTTCAATAAGTTTTCAGATTGCAAATAACATGTAACAGCAGTATCAAATAGATCACTTCATATGTTGCATTTTAGAACATCATTTAATACATTGAAAGTGCTCACAGCCATTACATTTCTGAGTATGATTAACAGCAGCATATCCGAACATGAATTCAGATTGAAGTTGATTCTCAGCATAGTTTAATCAAGGACAATTACAACTTTACTGTGGCAGTCATATGCATAATTTCTGAGCATTATCAGCAAAGAGAACCTTCAGAAATAAATATTAGTTTCCATCATAAATACCAGTTCTAGAAGCTGCTAGCAATGTCACAGCTGGCAAGGAATTTGTATTTGCAGAAATTAATTGTCTAAAACTGTAGCAGCAAAATGCCTCTTTAGAATCACGTCCAGCTTGCCACATTACCCAGCATGACATCCGCGGCCTCCTAAGACAGCCCCCGTCCCAAGGAATGGACCCACGCCTTTACTATGAATTAGTGCAGGCTCAATGCTCAATGCCTAGCAGCAGATAATCCTCCAAACTCCATGCTTGGTGGAAGTAAAAATGCACAAACCCAGAAATAGATGATGCCACGTCCAGCCTTAAAACCCTCTGAGTATGGCAACCAAGTATATGCAACAATTAAATTGTCAAAACCTTTTCCTAGCAAACACTTGATAATTTGTTGGAAAACTTTGTAATTTCCTTACTTTGTCAATGATGAATTAAACTCAGATTTCCTAATTAAATCTTCAAACCCTTATTTTGAATCCTTTCCTATAAATCGATGAAGCACAAGCACAATCCCTGAAATCAAGTTGTCTGAAAGTTGGCTTGGGAGATCTCTTACTCCTGTACCGAGCTGTTCTTCCTGAGGGATTTCATGTTAGTGTTTGGTAGCTTCAGGGGATATTTTCTCCTTAGTTCAAGGCTTGTCGACCTTCTTATTGCAATTTATATTTTATATTATTTTCATCTAAGGGAGCCAACCTAGATAAAAAGTCACCTTGCTTGGTATATATACAAGGTGAAGTTCATTCATTCAAGACATCAAGTTCAATTCATTCCAATTCGTCATTCTTCAGCAGTTCGCGTTCCCTTGCAGCAGATTAATTCTCAAAGAGAAGTGTTACCATTCATGGAGGAGTGTCTCCATTCATTGTATATACTCAGCCTTGCACAAAGCCTGATTGTAAGCAGTATTCTGCACTTTTATCTGATATATATGAGAGATTATTTGCTGGGTTTTTCTCCCTTGAGTAGGAGGGTTTTCCCAGGGTATCTATTGTGTTCATTTTTCTATGTAGTGTTGAATTTTTCTGTTTGCTTTCATTTCTGATCTAAAACTAACATGGTATCAAAGCGGGTTGAAAGGAATCTGATCAGACTTGTCGAAGCAAAATTGCAGGTTGTGGGGGATCGAACTCTGTTTGGAAGAGGTTATTACCTATGTAGCTGTGAGATGCCCCCCTAGGCAATTTATGGTGTTTTTTAAATGATGAACAAATTATCGAGTTATAAAATCTGAAGGTTGTTTTTAATTTGTTGAATTTATCAGAAGATATCGAAGTTCCAAGAACGCTTATACATTTTCCCAGTGACTGTGAGCTTCACTTTCGAAAGTAGATAACTCTAGACCTGGTGATAAATGATACTCACAATTCTCAGCAGGTGTGATAGACAAATATGCAATTGATGCGTGATGGATCCAAAGATAGCCTCGGATATGCGAATTGTGAGATCTGGCAGGATGTTGCTTCTTATGGGATATCGCCCTCGAATGTAGGATGGAGCCGTGTGAATCGCGTCGGCATTGACTTTTGGTGTAGAGTCTCCCGTCTTCCTTAACCAGCGTGTTCAGTGATTTCCAAGCTATTGCACGATCGCTTGGCCAGAGCCGTAAGGCTCGGCCATAGTGATGGATGTCGATTTTGTCGCCTAACCAAGATTATTGATTTATGATATAAAATTTATGTGTGCGGCATATCTTAGAAGTCTTAAGGAGCTCGTGCCAGGTAAGTGATTCGACTGAAGAGATTTGTCATGTAAGAAATTCAAGGTGTCACGTGAGTAGCTGGTAAGGTAGGGAAGCTCTAGCGCAACAGACAAAATCTAAATCATATTGCCATCGAATGTGTGTTAATTAAATGTTGACTTGGCAGTATATGTGTACAAAGGGAGTTTGGAATGGAGAGATGCAAGTAGATTTGAAATATACATTCATGGTGAGCCATTCTATCGAATGATAAATATTGACTACTCTGAAGGAGACATGTCCTAGGCCGAGCCTTCTATTCGTCGCAGGAATTAAAGGAACAAGTTGATACATCTTAGGGGCGTAGTAACTAAAGGTAAGTCTCTATATATCTGTCGTGTCAGTATAGAGGTCATCATGCTGCTGCGACTCTTCCAAGTGTTGTGCTTAGATGAATGCGCTGCAAATTGATTGAGATCGAACTATAAAATGGCTAAAACAAAATCAACATAAAGAGATAAGTATTTTATGCTTGTATCATGAATAAATTTCGTGCAATTGGGAATAGTGAATCATGTATGCTTCTAGCATTGGCATTTCACTTCGGGATAGTTTAATTAATCTCTCTAAAATGCTTCCAAGATGGATCGAGGAGCAAAAGGATGATGAGAGATTGCATAAGGAATTCAAAGAGGAGGAAATGTTATTCAGAGGGAGTTTGACAAACCAACAGAGGCAACCTTGGACAAGGAGGTCAGGAGGTTGATGCAAGAACTTGGAGCTTCAGAGGGTGTCACATCATCATGAAGATTTGTTGCAATGTATATTTCTCTGAGACGGAGAAGTATGAGGTGAAAGCCCTTGTAGTGTATATTTCTCTGAGACAGAGAAGTATGAGGTGAAAACTCTTGTAGTGTATATTTCTCTGAGACGAAGAAGTATGAGGTGAAAGCCCTTGTAGTGTATATTTCTCTGAGATGGAGAAGTATGAGGTGAAAGCCCTTGTAGTGTATATTTCTCTGAGACGGAGAAATATGAGGTGAAAGCCCTTGTAGTGTATATTTCTTTGAGACGGAGAAATATGAGGTGCGAGCCCTTCATCTCTGAGACTGAGATGAAACGTCATGTTGAGAGACTCCATGATGACATCACGTTGAGAGACTCCATGATGAACCCTTTGTACTTGTGTTTTCCACACATGGGAGTAGCCATGGTGGACGTCATGTTAGAGACTCCATGACGACATCATGTTGAGGGACTGCGTGGTGGGCACTTGTACGTGTGTTTCTCTCCACACATGGGAGTAGCCATGGTGGACGTCATGTTGAGAGACTCCATGACGACATCACATTGAGAGACTCCGTGATGAACCTTTGTGCTTTCCACAAATGGGTGTAGCCATTGTGGGCGTCATGTTGAGAGACTTCATGACGTAGATATTTTAGAAAATTTCTCTGTAGCTAAGAGGGAGTGTTAGTGTTTGGTAGCTTCAGGAGATATTTTCTCCTTAGTTCAAGGTTGGTCAGCCTTATTGCAATTTATATTTTATATTATTTTCATCTAAGGGAGCCGACCTAGATGAAAAGTTACCTTGCTTGGTATATATACAAGGTGAAGTTCATTCATTCAAGACATCAAGTTCAATTCATTCCAATTCATCATATTCTTCAGCAGTTCGCCTTCCCTTGCAGCAGATTCATTCTCAAAGAGAAGTGTTACCATTGATGGAGGAGTCTCTCCATTCATTGTATATACGCAACCTTGTGCAAGGCCTAATTGTAAGTAGTATTCTGCACTTTTATCTAATATATATGAGAGATTATTTGTTGGGTTTTTCTCCCTCGAGTAGGAGGGTTTTCTTAAGGTATTTGCTGTGTTCATTTTTCTATGTGGTGTTGAATTTTTTTGCTTGCTTTCATTTCTGATCTAAAACTAACATGGTATCAGATCGGGTTGAAAGAAATCCGATCAAACTTGTCCAAGCATAATTGCAGGGTGTGGGTAATCGAACTCTGTTTGGAAGATGTTATTACCTATAGAGCTGTGAGATGCCCCCCTAGGCATTTTATGGTGTTTTTTAAATGATGAACAGATTATCGAGTTATAAAATCTGAAGGTCTTTTTTAATTTGTTGGATTTATCGGAAGATATCGGAGTTCCCAGAATGCTTATACATTTTCCCAGTGACTGTGGGCTTCACTTCTGAAAGCAGATAACTCCGGACCTGGTGATAAATGATACTGGCAACTCTCAGCAAATGTAATAGACAAATATGCAATTGATGCATGACGGATCCAAAGATAGCCTCAGATATGCCAATCGTGAGATCTGGCAGGATGTCGCTTCTTCTGGGATATCGCCCTCGAATGTAGGATGGAGTCGTGTGAATGGCGCCGATGTTGATTATTGGTGTATAGTCTCCCGTCTTCCTTAACTGGCATGTTCGGTGATTTCCAAGCTATCGCACGATCGCTTGGCCAGAGCCGTAACGCTCGGCCACAGTGATGGATGTTGCTTTTGCCGCCTGAACCAAGAGTATTGATTTATGATATAAAATCTATGTGTGTTGCATATCTTAGAAGTCTTAAGGAGCTCGTGCTAGGTAAGTGATTCGACTGAAGGGATTTGTCATGTAAGAGATTTGTCATATAAGAGATTCAAGGTGTCATGTGAGTAGCTGGTAAGGCAGGGAAGCTCTAGCGCAACAGACAAAATCTAAATCATATTGCCATCGAATGTGTGTTAATTAAATGCTGACCTAGCAGTATATGTGTACAAAGGGATTTTGGAATGGAGCTATGCCAATAGAGGTGAAATATACAGTCATGCTGAGGCATTCTATCAAATTATAAATATTGACTACTTTGAAGGAGACATGCCCTAGGCCGAGCGTTCTATTCGTTGCAGGAATTAAAGGAACAAGTTGATACATCTCAGGGGCAGAGTAACTAAAGGGAAGTCTCTATATATCTGTCATGTCAGTACAAAGGTCATCATGCTGCTTCGAATCTTCCAAGTGTTGTGCTTAGATGAATGTGCTGCAAATTGATTGAGATCGAACTATAAAATGGCTAGAACAAAATCAACATAAAGAGATAAGTATTTTATGCTTGTATCATGAATAAATTTCATGCAATTGGGAATAGTGAATCATTTATGCTTCTAGCATTGGCATTTCTCTTCGGGATAGTTTTATTAATCTCTCTAAAATGCTTCCAGGACGAATTGAGGAGCAAAAGGATTGAGAGATTGCATAAGGAATTCGAAGAGGAGGAAATGTTATTCAAAGGGAGTCTGACAAACCAACAGAGGCAACCTTGGACAAGGAGGTCAGGAGGTTGATGCAAGAACTTGGAGCTTCAGAGGGAGTCACATCATGATGAAGATTTGTTGTAATGTATATTTCTCTGAGATGGAGAAGTATGAGGTGAAAGCCCTTGTAGTGTATATTTCTCTTAGACGGAGAAGTATGAGGTGAAAGCCCTTGTAGTGTATATTTCTCGGAGAGGGAGAAGTATGAGGTGAAAGCCCTTGTAGTGTATATTTATCTGAGACGGAGAAATATGAGGTGAAAGCACTTGTACTATATATTTCTTTGAGACAGAGAAATATGAGGTGCGAGCCCTTGTTCATCTCTGAGGCTGAGATGAGACATCATGTTGAGAGACTCCGTGACGAACCCTTTGTACTTCTGTTTTGCACACATGGGAGTAGCCATGGTGGACGTCATGTTCAGAAACTCCATGACGACATCACGTTGAGGGACTCTGTGATGGGCACTTGTACGTGTGTTTCTTTCCACACATGGGAGTAGCCATGGTGGACGTCATGTTGAGAGACTCTATGATGACATCACATTGAGAGACTTCATGATGAACCTTTGTGCTTTCCACAAATGGGTGTAGCCATTGTGGGCGTCATGTTGAGAGACTCCATGACGTAGATATCTGGAAAATATCTCCCTAGCTAAGAGGGGGAGTGTTAGTGTTTGGTAGCTTCAAGAGATATTTTCTCCTTAGTTCAAGGCTGGTTGGCCTTATTGCAATTTATATTATATATTATTTTCATCTAAGGGAGCTGACCTAGATGAAAAGTCACCTTGGTTGGTATATATACAAGGTGAAGTTCATTCATTCAAGACATCAGGTTCAATTCATTCCAGTTCGCCATTCTTCAGCAGTTCGCCTTCCCTTGCATCAGATTCATTCTCAAAGAGAAGTATTACCATTCATGGAGGAGTGTCTCCATTCATTGTATATACTCAGCCTTATGCAAGGCCTGATTGTAAGTAGTATTTTGCACTTTTATCTGATATATATGAGAGATTATTTGCTGGGTGTTTCTCCCTCGAGTAGGAGGGTTTTCTTAGGGTATCTGTTGTGTTCATTTTTCTATGTGGTGTTGAATTTTTCTATTTGCTTTCATTTTTTATCTAAAAGTAACATTTCGTCCCCCAAAAACTATGGCTTTCAACTAGTGAACCCTTGCTGAAGCTCTTCACTAAATTTCTCCCAAACAAGAATAATAATCATGAATAAATAAAATGAGCTTCAAATGCCCTTTTATAATTCTCAACTTCACCTCAAATTCACATTTAAATTTCATTTCATTCAGTTTACTTTTTAATTTTGGTGCACAACTTTATAATATAAAGTATACTTTAAAAGTCACTTATATCTCCCCTTTTAAAATGATACTTTAACTTATATTATAAAGTATACTTTAAATTCACTTATATCCCTTTTATAATAAAGTCCCTTTTCAAAATATTTTAATAATGCATAAAGTTAAATTATTTAACTTTATTATTTGACGTTATTAATATTAAATGCATAGGACCAATATTAACCAATATAACTCTAGGATATAATTATGCAACCATGCCAAATATCGAACTCCTATGTGTTAAAGGGGATGTAGAGTTGATCGATGAGCCAATCAGAGGATATTTTTCAGGTTAGAAAAGATCACCTACGACATTATAGAAACGAAATTTGGAATGCAATCGACTTGTTTGAAGAGTTTGACATTAGAGACGTCCCGAAGATGAATGACAACAAAGTCGATGCCTCAGTTGTATCCGCTTCATCCTTGAAGATTTGTCTCCTTCTATACCCATGAGAAGAGAAGTAAAGCATTTAAAGCAGAAATGACATCCTTCGGGGATTGAGTAATTTTCTTTTTTTTCGTGATGTGTTTCCCCTTTCCGTAATGTGTTCGTTATGTTGTGTTTCCCCTTTCCGTGATGTTTCATCGTGTTTTAGGTGATTAGGCGTCTTGTTTTAGGTGATTTCTAGGGAAGTCGAACTATTAGGTGATTCTAGGAAGTCTTGTCATAGGTGACTTAGGGAAAGTCTTGCAATAGGTGATTAGGTGACTAGAGATTCCTTGGTTCTCCTATGCCATAAGTATCTGACATGGTCCCCAGATAGAGCCAAATGTTGTACCCCAAATTAAAATTTTTGCTACACTAAGGCATTTTGAAGAAATGGTCAAAAATCTTGTTAAAATTGTCAAAAAAGGTCAAAATTGGGAATTTGCATGTCTTGCATGAGGGTCAAAACTCGAAATTTTCAATATTTGAAGATCTGGGTCTGCTTAGAGCAATCAAGTCTACAAAACCCAAATCTCAATTTCTCAGCCCTAAATTTTAGGAAAATTTCTCTTTTTAGAAACTTTCTAAAAATAGAACCTTTTTATGGGTTTTTTTGGGTTTCTTCTCAAATGGATACTGGCAAAATTTTCTAAAAATATAAAGTTTGGCTTCTAGTGTTGAAACTAATTTTGATTGGTCGAAAATTATTTCTTCCTCATCAGGCTGGTCTATCAGAATCGTCCAAAGATTAGTTTTGCCCTAGTGTGTCTATTTTGCATTTTCAGAAGCTTCTTAGGAGCTCCGAGGCCATTAATGGAGGTCACTCAACTGCCAGGTGTTAGATTCAGAGTCTCAAGCATTGCTCAGATTAAGAAATTGCAACAGATGATCGAGGGATGAGGAATGGAGAATGGAAGTTGACAAATCATGACAATTGCAAGATTTTGGCTAACTCTGGGAAGTTCAGGCGCCCCTACCCAGTAAAGACGCCTAGATGCTCATGCCTTAGAAATTTTTTCATCTCCAATGGTTGAAGCAATGGCAAGCACGTTGAATGAAAAAGGCGCCCAAGTTTTCATGCCCAAATTTTCATGCCTTGGAGAATTTTCTAAATTTCATCATTCAACATTTGAAAAAGTGTCTACATTCGACAAACTTGCTCAGGATTGGCTTCAAAATTTTTGAAGCAGAGAATAAAGCGTTTTATTTATCCTCAAAACTTAATTAAGAAGGCTTTGGATTTCACTATTCACTTTTTGCAGGTTGGCATCCAAGAGCAAGAGAGGGGGAGACATAAAATTTTATTCTTTTTAGGATTCGATAGCCAAAACGTGGTGCTTTTTCACAGGTCTTAAGATTTTCCGAATCAACACACAAAGGAGCTTGCTTTTTCATACTTTATTTCTCCAGGGCATTAATTTTCAGAAGAAGGGGGTCAATATTTTCAATTTCCAACATTCTGGGTCAGCTTAGCTATTGATTCTCTACAACTTTGAAGAATTTTTCAACTTTCAAGAACCTACTTTTTTCTCCCATGTCCAAGAAATCTTCATTATTTTTCAAAACTGATCAACTGGGTCCACATAGAACGTGATTCTACACAAAACCTATCTCTCAACTTTTTTGACAAGCCTTTAGTATTTTCCAAAATGGACGATCTAGGTCCTCTTAAAACGAAGTTCTCTACAAAACCCAAGTCTTAGCTTTTTTCGAGAAAACTGCTTTTTCAGGAGAAATCAGCCTTCAATTTTCAGCCATTTGCACAAAAGGTGTCCAAACATAGTCGAGTTTACTTTTAAAATTCGAGTTTTTCAGCATGTAGTACTCTCCCATGGGATTCAGAACCAAGCCAATATTGTATCTTGCAGCCGCAGGCTGAACTATGTTGAGAAGTGCTTTTCAAACACCACCATGGACAAAAAACTTCATCATCTCAGCCGAAGAGCATGAAAAGATGTGATATGAGAAAAAGGACAAGTATCGGAAATGAGTTGTACAATACTCTTCCATTGGAAAATCAAGAGAAGTGTCAGAAGCATAAATTTGTAGAGCTGCCAAGTTATCAATTAGTGAGTCATCTTTTGGGGCAGCGATGTTTTTCAATAATAGAACTCATAAAGCTGCTGAAGAGGTCAAAGATTCTCTAAATTTGATTGCAGAAGGCAAAGAGATCCTGGAAAAGCAGAATTTTGCTATAGATAGTATTGATGCTCCTGATAGAGATACAGTTTCTCACTTTTTGGTGGATGTGGTTGAGATTTAAAGCAACAACTTTCTCCAAGCTTTCTTTCCATTCTTATCTCATGCTGTCTTTCTATTCTTGTCTTAGGCTTATCCCATCTTTGAGAGAAAAGAAAACAAGTTGTCATAGTTGGCACTTTCTCTGTGTTTATGTTTTCAATGGTTGTTAGATGCTTATCTTGTTTTAGTTTTAGAAATAAAGCTTGCATGTTGGCAAGTCTTAGTTGTAAAAGCAAGGAGATTTTAGGGTTCCCTACTCCTCTGCTTGTGTATAAATAAGGGCAGCCTTGCCCATTATTTTCATAACAGTTATTGTGATAGCAAATTGCTGAGCCTATTTTTCCTGCAAGTTGTTATTGTTCAGTTTCATGTTCACTTAGAAAATAATGGTTATTGTGATAGCAAATTGCTGAGCCTATTTTTCCTGCAAGTTGTTATTGTTTAGTTTCATGTTCACTTAGTGTAAGAGCAAGCTTGTATGCCTCTTTAGCTACAAGTTGCTGTTCAGTGCATGTGTCTTGTGTCAATGTATTCTGGTTTGATGGCTAAACTGTAAGTCTATTTTGCTACAATCTTGCTGTCCCAGAAGTGTAATCTTTTGTTCTTGAGATTTGAGAAATAAAGTTTTGGGCCTAGTTTGCCCTAATATAATGTCTCAGATTTTTGTTTCATGTGTTATGCTTATATGATCTCTATTTCAGCTTGCATTGAAAGTAAGTAGATGTGTGTTGAGAGAAAGCTTATTTAAGTATTTATGTCAAAGAATCCTTTCTTGTTCATTTCTAACTCTCTTGCTCTGCGTTTACTTGAGAAGTTAGAAACGCCATTAGAGTAGGCTTAGTCATAGTTGAACTTCTAAAAGAGAAAATCTCAGCTATGGGCTTGAGTTTTATAACCTTGTGCTCTTAGCTGAACAAAAAGATAGGAAAATTAGTTTTAGTTTACTTTCTTTTAAGCAACATCAACAAAGAGGGAGCTTCCCCTCCTAATTCGAAGAGCAGTTTATCTGTGCATAGCTGTCTGTTTCTAATCCACATTCCAGAGGTGCGGATTGAAACGCCAACAAATGACAACAATATTTTAGTCTTAGAATAAAGCACATTTCACTATTATAGCAAATGACTTTTCATGTAGAACAATGCAAATATAACCCAACCTTGAAAAGTATGCTTGCCTTGGTCTGAAAGAGGTTGAGCTTGCTCAGAAATGGATCAGAATGATAGAACAACAACACATCTAATGTCTTATACATATAATAGTTGTTGTAGATGAAGATTTCTAGGAATTATGAATAGGTACAGGTCTGAAGTTGATCGCAGCAGACAGAGAATGTATTCTGAACACTTGAAAGTTCATGCCTGGGTTGCAAGTTCATATCGACCCTCATTATAACAGTATACAATCACAAATTTCGCACACAGGGATCTAGGAAGAGTTCACGCCAAATCTGAAAATGATATCACTCTGTTATCTGCTCACAACTTCCCTGAGAGATTATATGCCCAACAATAATACCGAACAACCTCAGCTGATAGAATGTGGGTAAACTGAAACCCATGACCTCCTGCAAGAGTCACGCTTTGCCCTGGGATCCTCACGGCTCTCCTAGAGGTCACATCCCTGTTTCAAAAGAGTGTTGTTCAATATCTGAAACCTCAGAAGGCTCACACATCTTATTCAAGCCCTTGCATTACTGTAAACTCATAACAACTGAAGGTTTTTGGTGACTAACTATCCATAGATACACAAAACCCTTGTATGCTGATACTCAACAAGTTAAATACAATGTGCAAGAAAGATCAAGAGGATAGCGCCTCAATCTCCAAATGCAATGATAAACATTTGACAAACAAATAACTGAATGGATATCACAAACTGAAGGATTATTGTTATCTCCAATTCTTATCTCCACATGGCAGAATAATAACTTTGGTTCTTGCAATAATAATCTCAACATAAATATGAATATTATTCATAAACACTCAAATA
>VDFB02255844.1:0-25548 GCA_007258455.2 Sequoia sempervirens
TTTGTGCTTTCCACAAATGGGTGTAGCCATTGTGGGCGTCATGTTGAGAGACTCCATGACGTAGATATCTGGAAAATATCTCCCTAGCTAAGAGGGGGAGTGTTAGTGTTTGGTAGCTTCAAGAGATATTTTCTCCTTAGTTCAAGGCTGGTTGGCCTTATTGCAATTTATATTATATATTATTTTCATCTAAGGGAGCTGACCTAGATGAAAAGTCACCTTGGTTGGTATATATACAAGGTGAAGTTCATTCATTCAAGACATCAGGTTCAATTCATTCCAGTTCGCCATTCTTCAGCAGTTCGCCTTCCCTTGCATCAGATTCATTCTCAAAGAGAAGTATTACCATTCATGGAGGAGTGTCTCCATTCATTGTATATACTCAGCCTTATGCAAGGCCTGATTGTAAGTAGTATTTTGCACTTTTATCTGATATATATGAGAGATTATTTGCTGGGTGTTTCTCCCTCGAGTAGGAGGGTTTTCTTAGGGTATCTGTTGTGTTCATTTTTCTATGTGGTGTTGAATTTTTCTATTTGCTTTCATTTTTTATCTAAAAGTAACATTTCGTCCCCCAAAAACTATGGCTTTCAACTAGTGAACCCTTGCTGAAGCTCTTCACTAAATTTCTCCCAAACAAGAATAATAATCATGAATAAATAAAATGAGCTTCAAATGCCCTTTTATAATTCTCAACTTCACCTCAAATTCACATTTAAATTTCATTTCATTCAGTTTACTTTTTAATTTTGGTGCACAACTTTATAATATAAAGTATACTTTAAAAGTCACTTATATCTCCCCTTTTAAAATGATACTTTAACTTATATTATAAAGTATACTTTAAATTCACTTATATCCCTTTTATAATAAAGTCCCTTTTCAAAATATTTTAATAATGCATAAAGTTAAATTATTTAACTTTATTATTTGACGTTATTAATATTAAATGCATAGGACCAATATTAACCAATATAACTCTAGGATATAATTATGCAACCATGCCAAATATCGAACTCCTATGTGTTAAAGGGGATGTAGAGTTGATCGATGAGCCAATCAGAGGATATTTTTCAGGTTAGAAAAGATCACCTACGACATTATAGAAACGAAATTTGGAATGCAATCGACTTGTTTGAAGAGTTTGACATTAGAGACGTCCCGAAGATGAATGACAACAAAGTCGATGCCTCAGTTGTATCCGCTTCATCCTTGAAGATTTGTCTCCTTCTATACCCATGAGAAGAGAAGTAAAGCATTTAAAGCAGAAATGACATCCTTCGGGGATTGAGTAATTTTCTTTTTTTTCGTGATGTGTTTCCCCTTTCCGTAATGTGTTCGTTATGTTGTGTTTCCCCTTTCCGTGATGTTTCATCGTGTTTTAGGTGATTAGGCGTCTTGTTTTAGGTGATTTCTAGGGAAGTCGAACTATTAGGTGATTCTAGGAAGTCTTGTCATAGGTGACTTAGGGAAAGTCTTGCAATAGGTGATTAGGTGACTAGAGATTCCTTGGTTCTCCTATGCCATAAGTATCTGACATGGTCCCCAGATAGAGCCAAATGTTGTACCCCAAATTAAAATTTTTGCTACACTAAGGCATTTTGAAGAAATGGTCAAAAATCTTGTTAAAATTGTCAAAAAAGGTCAAAATTGGGAATTTGCATGTCTTGCATGAGGGTCAAAACTCGAAATTTTCAATATTTGAAGATCTGGGTCTGCTTAGAGCAATCAAGTCTACAAAACCCAAATCTCAATTTCTCAGCCCTAAATTTTAGGAAAATTTCTCTTTTTAGAAACTTTCTAAAAATAGAACCTTTTTATGGGTTTTTTTGGGTTTCTTCTCAAATGGATACTGGCAAAATTTTCTAAAAATATAAAGTTTGGCTTCTAGTGTTGAAACTAATTTTGATTGGTCGAAAATTATTTCTTCCTCATCAGGCTGGTCTATCAGAATCGTCCAAAGATTAGTTTTGCCCTAGTGTGTCTATTTTGCATTTTCAGAAGCTTCTTAGGAGCTCCGAGGCCATTAATGGAGGTCACTCAACTGCCAGGTGTTAGATTCAGAGTCTCAAGCATTGCTCAGATTAAGAAATTGCAACAGATGATCGAGGGATGAGGAATGGAGAATGGAAGTTGACAAATCATGACAATTGCAAGATTTTGGCTAACTCTGGGAAGTTCAGGCGCCCCTACCCAGTAAAGACGCCTAGATGCTCATGCCTTAGAAATTTTTTCATCTCCAATTTTTGAAGCAATGGCAAGCACGTTGAATGAAAAAGGTGCCCAAGTTTTCATGCCCAAATTTTCATGCCTTGGAGAATTTTCTAAATTTCATCATTCAACATTTGAAAAAGTGTCTACATTCGACAAACTTGCTCAGGATTGGCTTCAAAATTTTTGAAGTAGAGAATAAAGCGTTTTATTTATCCTCAAAACTTAATTAAGAAGGCTTTGGATTTCACTATTCACTTTTTACAAGTTGGCATCCAAGAGCAAGAGAGGGGGAGACATAAAATTTTATTCTTTTTAGGATTCGATAGCCAAAACGTGGTGCTTTTTCACAGGTCTTCAGATTTTCCGAATCAACACACAAAGGAGCTTGCTTTTTCATACTTTATTTCTCCAGGGCATTAATTTTGAGAAGAAGGGGGTCAATATTTTCAATTTCCAACATTCTGGGTCAGCTTAGCTATTGATTCTCTACAACTTTGAAGAATTTTTCAACTTTCAAGAACCTACTTTTTTCTCCCATGTCCAAGAAATCTTCATTATTTTTCAAAATTGATCAACTGGGTCCACATAGAACGTGATTCTACACAAAACCTAGCTCTCAACTTTTTTGACAAGCCTTTAGTATTTTCCAAAATGGACGATCTAGGTCCTCTTAAAACGAAGTTCTCTACAAAACCCAAGTCTTAGCTTTTTTTGAGAAAACTGCTTTTTCAGGGGAAATCAGCCTTCAATTTTCAGCCATTTGCACAAAAGGTGTCCAAACATAGTCGAGTTTACTGTTAAAATTCGAGTTTTTCAGCATGCAGTACTCTCCCATGGGATTCAGAACCAAGCCAATATTGTATCTTGCAGCCGCAGGCCGAACTATGTTGAGAAGTGCTTTTCAAACACCACCATGGACAAAAAACTTCATCATCTCAGCCGAAGAGCATGAAAAGATGTGATATGAGAAAAAGGACAAGTATCGGAAATGAGTTGTACAATACTCTTCCATTGGAAAATCAAGAGAAGTGTCAGAAGCATAAATTTGTAGAGCTGCCAAGTTATCAATTAGTGAGTCATCTTTTGGGGCAGCGATGTTTTTCAATAATAGAACTCATAAAGCTGCTGAAGAGGTCAAAGATTCTCTAAATTTGATTGCAGAAGGCAAAGAGATCCTGGAAAAGCAGAATTTTGCTATAGATAGTATTGATGCTCCTGATAGAGATACAGTTTCTCACTTTTTGGTGGATGTGGTTGAGATTTAAAGCAACAACTTTCTCCAAGAAGCTTTTCTTGGGAGCTTGTCCATGCTTTGAGAGAAAAGAAAGCAAGTTGTAATAATTGACACTTTCTTTGTGTTTTATGTTTTCCAATGGTTGTTGTTAGATACTTATCTTGTTTTAGTTTTAGAAATAAAGTTTGTGTGCTAGCAAGCCTTAGTTGTAAAAGCAAGGAGATTTTAGGGTTCCCTACTCCTCTGCTTGTGTATAAATAAGGGTAGCCTTGCCCATTTATTTTTAACCGTGCTTGTGATAACAAATTGCTAAACCTATTTTCACGCAGAGTTGTTGTGTATTCGGTTCATGTTCACTTAGTGTAAGAGCAAGCTTGTATGCCTCTTTAGCTACAAGTTGCTGTTCAGTGCATGTGTCTTGTGTCAATGTATTCTGGTTTGATGGCTAAACTGTAAGTCTATTTTGCTACAATCTTGCTGTCCCAGAAGTGTAATCTTTTGTTCTTGAGATTTGAGAAATAAAGTTTTGGGCCTAGTTTGCCCTAATATAATGTCTCAGATTTTTGTTTCATGTGTTATGCTTATATGATCTCTATTTCAGCTTGCATTGAAAGTAAGTAGATGTGTGTTGAGAGAAAGCTTATTTAAGTATTTATGTCAAAGAATCCTTCCTTGTTCATTTCTAACTCTCTTGCTCTGCGTTTACTTGAGAAGTTAGAAACGCCATTAGAGTAGGCTTAGTCATAGTTGAACTTCTAAAAGAGAAAATCTCAGCTATGGGCTTGAGTTTTATAACCTTGTGCTCTTAGCTGAACAAAAAGATAGGCAAATTAGTTTTAGTTTACTTTCTTTTAAGCAACATCAACAAAGAGGGAGCTTCCCCTCCTAATTCGAAGAGCAGTTTATCTGTGCATAGCTGTCTGTTTCTAATCCACATTCCAGAGGTGCGGATTGAAACGCCAACAAATGACAACAATATTTTAGTCTTAGAATAAAGCACATTTCACTATTATAGCAAATGACTTTTCATGTAGAACAATGCAAATATAACCCAACCTTGAAAAGTATGCTTGCCTTGGTCTGAAAGAGGTTGAGCTTGCTCAGAAATGGATCAGAATGATAGAACAACAACACATCTAATGTCTTATACATATAATAGTTGTTGTAGATGAAGATTTCTAGGAATTATGAATAGGTACAGGTCTGAAGTTGATCGCAGCAGACAGAGAATGTATTCTGAACACTTGAAAGTTCATGCCTGGGTTGCAAGTTCATATCGACCCTCATTATAACAGTATACAATCACAAATTTTGCACACAGGGATCTAGGAAGAGTTCACGCCAAATCTGAAAATGATATCACTCTGTTATTTGCTCACAACTTCCCTGAGAGATTGTATGCCCAACAATCAATACTGAACAACCTTAGCTGATAGAATGTGGGTAAACTGAAACCCATGACCTCCGGCAAGAGTCACGCTTTGCCCTGGGATCCTCACGGATCTCCTAGAGGTCACATCCCTGTTTCAAAAGGGTGTTGTTCAATATCTGAAACCTTAGAAGACTCACACATCTTATTCAAGCCCTTGCATTACTGTAAACTCATAACAACTGAAGGTTTTTGGTGACTAACTATCCATAGATACACAAAACCCTTGTATGCTGATACTCAACAAGTTAAATACAATGTGCAAGAAAGATCAATAGGATAGCGCCTCAATCTCCAAATGCAATGATAAACATTTGACAAACAAATAACTGAATGGATATCACAAACTGAAGGATTATCGTTATCTCCAATTCTTATCTCCACATGGCAGAATAATAACTTTGGTTCTTGCAATAATAATCTCAACATAAATATGAATATTATTCATAAACACTCAAATAGAAACTTAAGAAATTTTGCTTCTGAGACAAGCAGATTTCAATCTTTAATCTTCAAATTTATCTTCGAAGGAGATTCATAAATTTTCCTTAACGTGCAAGTGCGAATCTTGGATGAATCCGCCAACACTAGCTAGGGAGGAATCTTTCACCACCGAAACTGGAACCATAGGAAAACCACCTAGGGTTTCGAACTCCAAAGAGCTCCTCCAAACTTCAAACCCCAAATAAAATAATAATCCAGAATATTGAGAGAATGAGCTCTCATGTCCATTTATAACACCCTTTTTCCTTTTTAAGGTTTTCCCACCAAAAATCACTTAACACATAATTATAAAGTGACTTTAATAATTTATCATCAAAATATCCCTAATGTTACTTTATAACCTTTTAAATTAATATCACCTTTATAATTTGCACTTTTTGCCAGGCAACATTAATTAATTAAATTAATTATTATTCATTAGGCGAGCTGGAAAACGGGGACATTACATTCTCTGATTTTCCCCATCATTCCTTGCTCCATAATAGTTTCTTGATACTTCATCATCACATACTCCTTATCGGGTTGGAGGCAATCATCTTCACCTTACAAAAGTCATTAGTTGAAGTACATAGATCCAAATAGGATGACCATGCAAACTGACCAAGGGAGATGACATTTGTTTGGATTGACACAAGGGCTAAGGATCAATTTATGAGAAAATGACAAAAAGAGTACAAAACTTGAGTTTTGTATGGGTACAACAAATGTCTTTCTAGGGACCATCTAGGTGATGAGAGATCTTCGAAATCTCTATAAAAGAATTGATTATTGTCTTATCAATAGAGTCAAACCTATTTTCTAAAGCACCTAAATAGACAACTAACCTAAAACAATACAATAATCAAACACATTATGCAAAAGGGAAAAACATTACAACATCACAAAAACTAAAAAAGGCAACACCTATGTATCTGTGGATAGAAGGAAACAAACTTCATAAGGAAAGTCCATTGTGTCTTTTACTAAAGACCTGCTCTTGAGGTGTTGTAAGAAAATGTTTAGAACTGGCAACAAATCTTCCATAGCCAAATTTAATCCATTGTGTTGATTTGAAACAGCATTGTTCCCACAAAGAGATTGCCCTTAATCCAACTATGCTATGTCACTGATTTTTGGAAGAGAACTATCTAACTCTATTGGTGAACTACTCGTCTCTAGTAAAGGTACCGACCGAAGCTGAGGTCCCCCATTTTAAATGCTCACATGAACTACTAAACTCAAAGTTGCAATCCCTTCAACTTTGTCTTGTGTAGGTTCTTCAAACAAATCTTAGAATGTAGAGATTATTTCATTTTATGCTTCTTCATCCATGGCAAAGTTGTCGTCCTTTTGCTTAGTGCAAATGATTGACTCATAATTTTTCTCTATGGATGCTTGGGAGACTCTATCTATGATATAACAAGTTTAAATTAAAGATTTAAACTAAATAGTTATATAATATTATATGTTTGGAGCAATAAGGGTGTAATGTCCCCATTTTGGCCATACCTCTTCTTTGGTGATAGCCTATTTAGAATCCATTAGGTTGATCAAAAGTGAAATTAGGGTTTCCTTGCTTGGAGGTTTGTGGCATTTCTAGGTATTTACTATTTTTAGTAAATATTAATTTTAGCGATGGTTCAATTGTGGAAACTTTTCATTAAGTCTTGCTTCCATTTCAGTTAAGCACTACGTTGTGGTTTTGAGGTAAACTTACTATTTTTGGCGGTGGCTGGTATTTTTATTAAGTCTAATTGTGGCGATTGGCATCTGTGACTGAGTTCAACTCAAGTCATCTTATTTATCCATGTCCCGGTCTGTTTGGCTTTGGGTTTTGGTTTCTGCTCCTTGGGTGAGTTTAGACTTAGTCAATTTTCATGTCTTGAAGTTGTACCCATACAAACTGATGACTTCAAGAGTTGTTTAAAGAGGACATAAAGGGGTCAAGTGAGCATTTAATTATTTAATAAATGCTTTATTGTTGCAATATGAAATGGATGCCTAAAGGGGAAGTTGAATGATATTTTATTATTTCAAAAAGTAAAAGGCAAAAAGGTGGCATCCTTTTTGGAAGTTGAAGTGATTCAACTTCTTGGAATTTGAAGAGTTCTTGTTGCTTCATTTGCCAACAAAAGCTTATATATTGCTGCTGTTTGAAGAGCTGATTATCCATGAATTTATGTAAAAGTTATGCTGTCGAAATGACAATTAATATTTTGCTTCGAGGAAAGCTTACCTCCTAGCCTCTCACCAATTTCGTGTTTGAAATACAACACCTAGTTGGATATTTGCTGCTTCTCAAATCAGACTAGCAGAGCGAGCTCAACAGATGAAGATTTTTGATGAAATTTTCAGTTTTGAAGTTGCTGATACAGTCACAGCTGAAGGTGGTTTTTGCATACAGCTTTTGGAGTGAATTTAATTTGCTTGTGGGTACTTTTCCAATCCATTCCTACACCCAAGGCGACCATCTTTGGAGAGTATCAGATTTTAATTTTAAATTGCTGATTTTTAATGTCAAAATCGCCCCTCAAGGAGGGCCGTACCATTCTTGAAGCATTGGAATTCGTGCTTGAATTATATGCTGAGTTTTGGAGCTGTTTTGTGATTTGTTTTTGGGCGCCAACCTCCTAGAATGCTTCAGCAAAAGACATCACTCAATTCGGAGGTAATTTGGTGAAATTATGAGCATTTCAAGATTTTCTTTGTAGCTGGTTTGAATTTCCAGAATTCTGATTTTTATATCAGATTGTTACAGTTTCCAGTTTTTGATCTTATACTTCAGTTTTGGAGTGTTATATGATTGTAAAAGTTCATACTTCATGTCTAAGGTTCATTTCCTATCATTGTAATTTGTAATCTGCAGAGTTTAATTTGTAGAGGTTGAGATTAAGCATTACTAATCCAACCATTTTTCAGTTCTGCAATTACTTATTGTTTTTGTCATTAAAATACCCCTGGATGGTTTACCGCCAGTGTGGATAATCTGATTTGTAACACTTCTTATACCTCACTCTTCATAGTGGTGAACTCACGCCTGGTGGATACCGCTAAATGATGAATTGTTTTAAATTCTTTTCCCTCACTGCTGGTGGTAGTGTGGAAAGGCCTTCAAGGCTGTTATCCCCATCGCCATCGTCTTTCATGGCTGCCATCCTATCGGTTTCACCAATACCCGCCATATAAAGGTTAGCACCTTCCTCAGTGTATCTTTGAGTGCAATATCTCCTTGACGCGAGTAGTTTTCATTTCAAGTTCAGATTTCTATTTGGAGCTAACGCTAACCGAGTTGATTAAGTGCTGGTTATGTGTGTTAATTCATCGAAAAAAATTGGTTAGCATATTTCAGTGGTATCAGAGCAGAAGATCTTGCCATCCTGTGAATAAGACAGAGTCAGTTGACAGATGAGTGATAGAGAAATCAGACTCTTCACCTAAGTTTAGTTTAGCTTTTAGAAGTTCTTAAGATGTTGCATTTTTTGAGGTCCAGGAATCGTGAGAAGTCAGATTTGATTATGGCTTCTGAAGAATGTCAGTTCAAGAGGCAGTGTGAACATGAGGCTTCCATACTTCGTAAAGAATATCAGAACATGACAGATGAGTTTAAGAATGATTTTTCATTTGACACCTTTTTGAATTGTGCGGTGATTCATAACCCTGGAAAGTTGTCTATGGTCAACTACATCAAGAAAATGATTAAAGAGGAAGCAAAACATGTCATGGTTGTAGGTGCAAGGAAGGAAGAAGAAGTGCCTGTTTGTGGATTGCAGCCCACAAATGAACAAGTTGAAGAGAAAAATCAGTCAACTAGTATTGAAGAAGACACAAACAAGATGCACATGTCACCTCAAAATGATTGTGAGCTTGATGAAGATACCTTGGCAAATGAGGAGATTAAGTTAGAGTCCCAAAATACATCCCTAGACTTGCATGGGATGGGAAATAATGAAGATTATTATGGTAAGAAGATCATTACAGCAGTCTTGAGTCCTAATAAGGATTCAAGCAATGAAGATCTCGAGACAAATGGCTTCTCAAAAGATGCTGGTGGAACAGTTGTGTGGGATAAGTACGTTGAAGAAGAGCAAGATGAAGCAAATACTAATGGTGTCTTTGAACCAGCTTATGACCATTAAGAAAGTGAGGTTGTTGATGGTGATTCCGATGTGTTTTTATCTCCTTTTGTTGAAGATTTAGTGAAGGATAATTCTCTACTTTATGCTGAGCCAATTCCATATGAAGAATTATTGACAAGTGTCCAAGAAGACTTCTTTGGTATGTATGTGGGCACTAATGATAAAATCAGCAACACATCTACTCAAGATAATTTCATTGAAGCAAAGAATGACAAAATATTCAAAGCAACCAGCTTTGATGATTCTTTAATCCGATATAATGCTAGTGACTTGGGTGGTAGTGGGTTTGATTATCAAACTACATATGTGGAGAAAGTTATAGATGAAGATTTCAGTTCAAGTGGGTTGAGGAGTGACTCACTCATTCAAAGAGTCAACAGTTCAAGAGGAGCATGATGATCTCTTTCCTATTGATCATTGCAATCAAACCTTTCACATTTGGGATCCGGGCACGATGTCACCAAGGTATGATAAAGAACCGGAGTGGGATAAATTCCCCTTTGATCCTGATGAAGTTCAAAAATCAGTTTGCAATGCAAGTAATGAAGTGATCTTTGGAGGAGAAGTTGCAGCAATGGCTGCCGACGACTTACTATAAATAGTAAGTACATGAAACTAAATCAACTGAAGGCTACTTGAACCCACACGAGATGCTGAAGGAGAGATTCCTCTTATCACTGCCAAAAGAGACCCTCTAACTAGACATATTAGCCTACAAGGGCCAGGAATAGGCTAAATCCACTGAACTCCGATGCTCGCAAAATTGGGGACATTACACTCTATCTCATCCTTCATCCGCTTCGAATGCCTGTAGGGTGTAATCATCACGGGTTTAGCACCCTCCTCTAACTCAATAATGTGCTCAATACCTCTATCTAGTGGTCTACCCGGTGGTATTTCACTAAACACTTTTGTGTTTAGTTCTCAACTCCTGAATGCCTGGAGGATAACTCAGTTTCTACTGCTCCAACTATCTAGGCATCATCACAAACTCTGCAGCCCACTCCACCTGGTCATGGCGGATTAATCTCTCCATCCTCCTAAAGGATATCATCCACAAGCCACCATCTGTAATTGCTTTCAACACATGCTTCTGTCCATTTGCTTCAAATTTCATCTCCATCTTATGAAGGTTAAGAGTGAATTCACCTATGGCATGAAGCCATTTCATGCCCAAGACAACATCCATGTCTCCCATACCCACAACATAGAAATCTGCCTTGAAGTCATAATTGTTTAAACGCATAGGAAGATCTGAAATCATTTGGTTACACGAGAGTCTATAACCATCAGCCACTCTAACCTTCATTCCTTTAAACTCTTTTGTTTGAATGCCACGCCTAGCCACCAACTTCTCATCTATGAAATTGTGTGTAGCACCTGTATCCAACAAAGTGATCACCTTTTGACCTGCCAAAACTCCACGCATCCTAAAAGAGCCCTCACGTTGGATGCTACAAAGGTGAACTTCTTGAGCCTTCACTTTCTCCTCATTTTCAGACTCATCTAAAGACTTTTCTGCCTCTGAATCCTCATAATCAGATTGCTGATCAGATTTATCAGACTGGTATTCATCAGCATATATCCATTTCATTTGCTTAGATTTAGCCTTGGGTCTCAAAGGGCAATCATGATTTTGTGTACAGACCTTTGCACCAAAAACACAACTTTTTCCTTCTCAAATCATTAAGTGTTTCTTGGTCTGGTTTGACTGCAGATTTGTTTTTATGGTCTGATTTTTCTGATTTCTTATGAATAGATTTTCTGTCTCTACTAGAAGAGGAAGCTTTTGGTATGAACTTGCTTCTTGGAGCTGCTAGTTCCATACTTCTTGCTTTTCTCATGGCTTCCTGTAATGTAGGGGGATCAAAAGCCTTGATCCATCCTTTCAAAGGTTCAAATAGCCCCTCTGTAAACAAGATAACTAATCTCCTCTCAAACAAGCTAGGCACCATCACTGAAAGTCTCTGAAACTCACTGATGTATTCCTCCAAGCTGCCCACCTGCTTGAGTTGCGCAAGCTCTCTGAAATACAACTTAAGATCTTTCCTATCAAAACGCTCGATCAACCTGTTAGTAAACTCATGATATGTCGTGTTAAGGTGGCGTTGTAGGGTGACCATACCATGATGCAACCAATCATGAACCGAACCATCTAAATGCAAAGTGGCGAACTTGATGCCCTCATCCTCCTGCATAGGCCTCAATGACAGGTAATTATCCAACTTTTGTACCCACAATCTAGCAATGCACTTGTCATTGCCATCGAAGTGAGGCAAGGTGACCTTGCTCACTGACCTTGCTCACTACATGTTGAAAATCGTGAGAAGCCTACGGTGCCTATTGTGCCCTCTACTCTACTCTAATTCCACCACCTCCTCAAGGCCTTTTCTGATCTAGAAACTAATTAAGTGGTAATATCTCCCTAATCTCTGGATCTAAGGTCATATACTTTGCATAGTGCCTAGTGATATCTCCTGCAGTAAGAACATGAGGCTCTGGCACCTGTACCAGTGGAAACTATGGGCATTGTGGCTCCTCTCTAGGGGTAAAAGTAGGCTGGTTAGGCCTAAGAACTGAACCCATAGATGATGACGACTACTAAAATACCACACCCAGTGTACCACTCGCTTGTCCCTGGTAACCTGTATGCTAGGGTGGCACAAACTGCCTCATAGTGCCCATCAACTACAACATCATGTCCATCATATTGTCGTACTGTCTCCTGGCCTTGGAGTCAGGATTGAGGGACTTTGCTTGAACCTTATCTCTCCCAACCATAGTGCCTGTCACATTGTCTCTGTCACTCGAACTAGATCTATGTATACCCAATATCCCTAAAACTGTCTCACCTTCAGGAACTGCAGGTGGCTTCCACTATTTTGTACCTCTAGTATACTGTATGAAATCTTTACTCATGAAACTACAACCTCACAGGATGGCAGGAGACCGCTCTGATACCACTATAATAACCCTCCTGACTGCTAAGTAATTTCTCTATGCAACTACTTGACCAGAAAAAATGCCATAGCCACAAACTATGCAATTTCTGGAAGATCTTGGTATGCTCTCAAAAACCCTTCTTTTTTTGGACACCTAGCATCATAATGTAGCTTCTCCAGTGTCTACTAGCAACAAACTGTATTTAACAGTTTAGACGCCTCCATTAGTGACTAAATCAGCCCCAATCCTTAGACGTTTCAGCCTAGGATAAGGGCGCCCAGCATATGATGATGTACGGCCAGGCAAAGGATGCTTGGTACAGCCTATCAGTAGTAAAGTATGGCCCAGCAATGTTCCTCCAACAGAAAAATGCAAGCAGCAATAAAGACTTTCATATTTTCAGTGATAATCTTCAAACCCCTTCAAGAAATCTTCACCAATAAGCTCAATGTGACAACTGATTTGCAGCCACCTAATAAAGCTACCTTCAAATGATATCTCACACCCTCAAGAAGCTGAAACAATGGAGAAGCTACACTATCCAATGCCAAGAATACTGAAAATCCCTGGTTTTCACATCCTCCAAAGCAAAAGCTCTGTGTTACACAAGGACATGTCCCCTGCCCCAAAACCCACTATCCCCGTCCCCAGCCGTCCCGGGGACAAGGGGACGCAAAGGGACGTCCCCCAGCCGTCCCCGAAACAGCCCAACTAGCAGGAAACGGGAGGAAACGTCCACTGCCCTTTGGGGACGATTCCCCTTCCCAGGTATGGATGGGGGACATTGGAAACGTCCCTCATCATACTGGGGACGGCTAACCGTCCCCCCGTGGACAGGGAGCTTCCTGGGTTAAAAAAACATTTTTTTAAATTGATTTTTTAAATATTTCGTCCTCCTTTCTAAGGTGATTTTTGAGTTTGGGCTGTTTGACATTTTGTCAAACACTTGGCATGCAAAGTAACTGAGTTCTGATTTCTTAATGTTTATGCTTGTGTTTGATTGAATTTTAATGCCAAATCATTTCCATAAAACATAGAAATGATAACTCATAACATCAACAAATATGAAACATTCAACCTCAAATCTGATTTTACTTGCATTATATCAAAGTCTAAATACATTGCATTACAGGTCTGATATAAGTCTGATTTGATTACAGCAGCAGACATTTCCTTCAAAATTTAATTTGTATTCATTCCCAATGAAATACAAACATACCCGGATCATAGGCTACAATAATAAGTTTAATGACATTTATTATGCTGTTATACTACTGCTCTCACGATTTATTTACATATTGATATTGTTGTTATCAATTATTAATTTATTGACATATCTCTCTCTTTCCCTCTCTCTCAATAATATATTAATAAATTTTGAAAAAATCATATATATATTGCATGTCACTGTCCCCTACCGTCCCCTAAAAATGGCCCCCCTAGGAAACGTCTCGGAAACGCGTCCCCTACCATCCCTGTCCCCGAAACGCCGTGGAACATAGCAAAAGCTCAAAAATGCACAAGTGTCGAATGATTCAAAAGTCAATTTCCAAAGCTTATATATGCCTCCTCAAAAAGAATGACCCCCAAGATGTTTAAAATCATTAAATATATATTATTTCACGTGCTTTTGTCGTACTTATGCTTTTTCATTAAAAGCGGTGCCCAAAATAATACTTTTTATAATTTGACATAAGTTATTATGTGGCCCCCATCAATATAAAGCCACAATATAATATTATGATATGTACCTGTTGGGTGAAAATTATGTAATCAGTTTTTCGATAGATTACACAATTAGGACTTCAGCCACAACTATGTGAGATGTAAATCTCTCCTCTCGGAAAGGGGAGGCACCCTTCTTACTGCTGATAGAAGCGATAGTAAAACAAACAAGTAATTACAAAATCTACACAAAACTTACGAAGTGGGGGGGGTGTGTTACATTGTAGAAACCCCTTGTTTCCCCTGTTACTGAGTCTGATGTCTTTCTGATGATTTTTCTAAAGTTTTGGTTTTTGGACTGTTTTTGTGGGTTTTTGTGCAACAATTGAAATTGCGATTTTGCCAAGATTGAATAATAAATTCAAATAAAATAATGTATCTCTGTAAACGAAAGATTCTATTGCTAATATGGTAGCCAAGCAATTTATTGATTTTTTTGAAACAAGTACAATAATGATCCAGAGACATGCAAACTAAAAAGCAACGTTTATTTGAAAACCTGATTTTGGAACAGCAATAAATAATCCGCCTGAGAAGGTACGGCTGCAATGAATATTGATTCCTCCTCCAGTCGGATGACCTCAAATGCCTCCAGCAACCCCAGCGCTCCCAGAGGATGAAGATTGCAAATCAAGAGATAGGCGTTTCTTTTTTATGTGGAGAAGTACGGCTCAAGGCAGTAGTACGGCCTGCTGTACTGACTGGTACGGCTGTAGCATGCAATAGATAACTTTGTACGGCTCTTTTCCTAGCCTCCAGAATAACAAAGAATAGGCGCCTTGATGAATGGAATCTAACTGCAAGTGAATGAGATGTTTGCTCTGAAAACCCAAGTATGGCTCTCCTTGAACAGTACGGCCAGGTACAGAAAAGTACGGCCTTTTTAAAACAGCAGCAATAAATATGAAGTACGTCCTTCTGTCTTCACTGCCTAATCTCTGAGATATGGTGCGCCTATGTGAATGAATGTATTCTGAATGAATGAATATGCTGAAGCTCTGTAAAATAAATAATCTCTGAAACTCTGTGATTCCTCCTGAATGAAGAAACCTCTGTGCTGGCAATAAATCAGATGTTATTTCACATCCTCTGAATCGCTCTCACTGGAGATGGCTCGTTCTCCAATGCGTTCGAGACTGAAACCCTAAAGCTTCCGTTCTCTGGCAAGACTGATCAATTTTCAATTCACAAAAATGTCATAAGGCTCAAATCCCAATGCAAAACCCCTTTATCATTGAAAAGTGCGATTTCCTTAAAGATAGGGATTATTAAAAATATTCAACTTTTAATCTTTTAATATTTCCAAAGTCACAGCCAAATATTTTAATATAAAATTTAAATGTCAATTTTGGCCCCTTCTGATGATGGCGCACCCCTCAAGAAGAATCACTTAAGTTATAATTTAATATTATAACTTTATATTATAATCCTCAATTAATTAATATTTAATCAATGCTATTAAATATTAATATTTCGTTATAATCGTGTTGATCGATGCAGGCGTGAGCAGTGATGCAGTTTCTTGCCAAGCCATCTTGCTTCAAAATAGCGAGGGGTCCCCGCTGCCGAGGGGAAGCTGCTAAAAATAACCTTCACCGAGGCTTCCGTCGAGCTAAGCGAAAGCCAATGATCAAAGCGCCAATCCCGGTGAGCCAAGCAAAATGACCCCTGTCGGAGCCCTGTATCGATGACTCTGACGGTGATTACAGCATAATAGGTAACTCTTCCGACTACGATGCTGTAAAAAATGGGGACATGTGGGAGTCCAGCCACTCCACAGAAATTGTGCTTGACCCCGAGCAATCTCACTTTACTGAAACTCAATCCTGAGGCCCAAAGAAAAACAGGTGAAATGTCCACACATCACCGAGCTGTCTCTGTAGCATCAACAAGAAAACTCAATTAGCAAGCTATCCACGGATCCCAAACCCAGGTGAAAGTGCATCCGTGGTGTCATCCTCGAGGGTACGCCCTTTAGCTCTCGCCCCAACATCGCGTCTTTGAGAATAGTGAAGTAACCGGTGGGACCAATGTCCAATACTCAGTACCCGAACTGTCACCACCTGGATCCCAATACAATTTGAATTCACATCCATCTGTCATGTGGAGAAAATAACTTCTAGAAGCATCTGCTACACTGAATCTCTCCCTGTCCTCTGCTAACCCCTCATGGATGTGATAACTGACCCAGCCATCATGCCAACTAATACCATAGTCGCCCTGTAACCATGTACCCGTATGAAAAATCTGCGACATAGAAGTAGCAAGCCCTATCGAATACATATCAGCATGATGGATAATTGACTGCTGTCCCTGCAAGTAATACCCCACAAACAACTGAGTCGAGTACTTGCAGCCACTACTTCCATCTTTCGAAGATGGTAACTCTGCACACAGTAATGAATTACTCCCCTCGACTGCACCGAGAGAATCACCCTGTGCACACGTATTGTGCATCGAATACGAATCATGTACAGGTGGATCAAAGGAAAAACTATAAGCACTCCTCACCGTGTACACCCCATTAAACTCCTCTGTGAGTCTTGTTTGGAATTGCGATGCACTGGAACAATCCCAAACACTACGATTATCACCCAACCAAGATCTAGCATCAAGAGTACGATCAGCTTCCAACTCGAAGAGTGGGTTATCATAGACCAAACCACCATCAAATTCAAATAATGGATTATTCACAAACTGCACAATCACTCCATTCTGATCTGAATCATCCATCTCTGAATCGCTGGAATAATAAATTGAATTGTACTCCTGACTTGGCTCAACCAGCTGCCGATCATAATCAACTGCATCGGAAGAAAAGATTGATTTGCTTCCAGGAGAGGGAAACAAATCAACATAAGTACCAATTCCCCAACTGGATGAGACTCCGAATATCTTCTGTGAAGATGGACAAGTGTCGAGGGTTGTCACACAACTCTCTCGTGAATCAACAACCATGTCACAGGAACTATCAATGATCTGCCCTGCATCATCTATTGTGGGGCTAATCTCAAGAAAACCTGGTGCAACGCGTGGCTCACTACAACTCTCATCTAGTGCACTCATCCTATCTGTATCAACTGCTCCTGTGACTATGATGGATGTAACCACATCCTCAACATATCCCTCACTACCATGTACCATGGGTGTATACTCCTCACCAACCGCTGCCATGGAAATCTGAACTATATCCAAAGATGGTGAAGATTGCGCCAAACTCAATGCCACGGTAAGCTTCGCAATCTGTAACTGTGACTCTCGAAGAGCCAACTGGGTGCTATGCAATGAGTCCCTAGTCACCTCAAGCTCATGAGTGAGCTCATCGATCCACTCCTCCTTTCCCTTCAATGCATCATAACAAATGCAATCCCACTCGAGAAGGAAATCCCTGTCCGCAAGTAGTTTTAGGTAGTTTTGTTTCATCGTTCCAATTGCTTCTCGGAGTGCATGTATCACCGCAAGGGAAAAACCACTATCACTGTGCTCATCTGTCAAAGGAGGACTCCAACCATAGGTAGTCAACATCTGACAAGCAATGTCAAAATGCTCAAGGGCAGTGGCAACCATATTGTCATTCACTTGTAGTTGCCCAACCAAATGATGAGGATTCTGAAGCTTACGACCCCCATACAAGTTTTTCGGTTCACAATAAGCACTATGATATGACGCTGATCCTTCATCACTCACCTCATGATAAGCAGCGTCATGTTTGCTTTCACCCATGCACACCTCAACATCTAAGGTACTACTGCTCTGTACCTCAACGGATGGCTCAACTGGTACGGTAGAAGTTGCTGGTATGATAGTATCTTCACACGCTTCTACTCCAAAAGTAACTACATGCCCATCCAACGCATGATCCTAGGATTCCATATCAACATATGAATCCTCTAGCTAGTTTTCAAAGGTCTGATCTGGAAAATCAGACTCACCATGATATAAATTCTCAACCCCAATTGCATCTGTAGTACCCAACTCTTGAGTCTCTTCACGTGACAACTCAATAGGGTTACTTTGCATCCGTCAAACAGCTTTTGGCTCATGCTTACGCGATGTTTCATCATCGCTGTCATAAAAATCAGAAGTAGCCTCCTTATTAGATACTTCTTGAATCACCTCTTGCAAGGATGATATAGGTAAATCACTACCCAAAACTGTGCTAGCATTTTCTTGAATCAAATAAGCACTCCTATCAAATTCATCACATAAATTTCTGCATTCTTTATAGGAGTCTGAAGATACCAAATCATTTTGACGAAGAGTTGTATCATCCTTATGTGTAGATTCGCTATCCCTTCCAGGTGTAAACAACTCACGAGCTATAGTGAGATATTCCTTCCTTGCCAACTCTGTATTATGACAAAGACGCGGGTGCAAATCCATGAAACTCAAGAAAGGAAGTTCCTTTTTAATTTTCTGCGGTAGAATGCTATACTCCTGGAACATGCTATTTACTTCTCTTTATGTGTTTTGTGGTGTTCTGTCAATAGTAATCCTTCCGCTGATCTCAGGTGGTACTAACTGCCACTCGTCGTTCGCTGTCCCAAATGTATCAGCGAACAAACCCTCATGCATCTCATCTGCTATAGCCTCATCGGGCTCCTGTCTCGTGAAAGTGGGCCTAGTAGGCCTATCTGCTGTCCATGACACTGTCCTAGGAGCTCTCCGTGAACCTGCAACACTCCTATCATCGTCACGATGTGGTGACGATCTCCTCGGAGTACCTAATCTCTGCAGTGCATCTGCCAACTGCTGTAATACACCATTTGACCGCCGTTGACCTGCACGAAGATCTCTAAGTGCATGCAAAACCTCTGCACCGTTCTGATCTCTGTGGTTATGTGGAATCTTTGTTCTCAGATTAACTGTTCTATCAGACCTGTCATTCCTGTCAGCCATGTTTTTCGGCTGCCTACTCAAATTTCGGTGCCTGTCACTCAGAGCACGTCTGCATGTATAATACCTGGTAAGACCCAAACTGTTCCGGCTGCAGAAGACGGCTAAACCCTCAAGATGGCAGGATTTAGCTCTGATACCACTGTAGAAACCCCTTGTTTCCCCTGTTACTGAGTCTGATGTCTTTCTGATGATTTTTCTAAAGTTTTGGTTTTTGGACTGTTTTTGTGGGTTTTTGTGCAACAATTGAAATTGCGATTTTGCCAAGATTGAATAATAAATTCAAATAAAATAATGTATCTCTGTAAACGAAAGATTCTATTGCTAATATGGTAGCCAAGCAATTTATTGATTTTTTTGAAACAAGTACAATAATGATCCAGAGACATGCAAAGTAAAAAAGCAACGTTTATTTGAAAACCTAATTTTGGAACAGCAATAAATAATCCGCCTGAGAAGGTACGGCTGCAATGAATATTGATTCCTCCTCCAGTCGGATGACCTCAAATGCTTCCAGCAACCCCAGCGTTCCCAGAGGATGAAGATTGCAAATCAAGAGATAGGCGTTTCTTTTTTATGTGGAGAAGTACGGCTCAAGGTAGTAGTACGGCCTGCTGTACTGACTGGTACGGCTGTAGCATGCAATAGATAACTTTGTACGGCTCTTTTCCTAGCCTCCAGAATAACAAAGAATAGGCGCCTTGATGAATGGAATCTAACTGCAAGTGAATGAGATGTTTGCTCTGAAAACCCAAGTATGGCTCTCCTTGAACAGTACGGCCAGGTACAAAAAAGTACGGCCTTTTTAAAACAGCAGCAATAAATATGAAGTACGTCCTTCTGTCTTCACTACCTAATCTCTGAGATATGGTGCGCCTATGTGAATGAATGTATTCTGAATGAATGAATACGCTGAAGCTCTGTAAAATAAATAATCTCTAAAACTCTGTGATTCCTCCTGAATGAAGAAACCTCTGTGCTGGCAATAAATCAGATGTTGTTTCACATCCTCTGAATCGCTCTCACTGGAGATGGCTCTTTCTCCAATGCGTTCGAGACTGAAACCCTAAAGCTTCCGTTCTCTAGCAAGACTGATCAATTTTTTAATTCACAAATGTCGTAATGGCTCAAATCCCAATGCAAAACCCCTTTATCATTGAAAAGTGCGATTTCCTTAAAGATAGGGATTATTAAAAATATTCAACTTTTAATCTTTTAATATTTCCAAAGTCACAACCAAATATTTTAATATAAATTTAAATGTCAATTTTGGCCCCTTCTGATGATGGCGCACCCCTCAAGAAGAATCACTTAAGTTATAATTTAATATTATAACTTTATATTATAATCCTCAATTAATTAATATTTAATTAATGCAATTAAATATTAATATTTCCTTCGTTACTCATCCGATGACTGATCCATCTGAAGCTGACGAACGCTGAAGTGATTGTGAACACTGCCAAAGCCATACTGCTAAAAATAGCAGGGGTCCCACGCTGCCTGCCAGGAACTGCTAAAAATAGCAACTTCTGCAAGAAGACTCCGATCGAGCCCAAACGAAAGCCAATTGATCAAAACTGCCAATCTGAAGCTGAGCCAAGCTCCGAAATGACCCCCTATCCGACCTATCAGCCTACGACGGTCGCATAATAGGCTAACTCTTACGAACTCTGATGCTCGCCAAAAATGGGGACATGACATACATTCATCGTTCTCTCTTTTTTCAAAGAAGATGTTTACAATGCTTCACTGTTGGAAGTTCACAATTCTTAACAACTTTAAACAATCAACTAGCAGTAATACCAATACCTCTATCTTGTCAAAGCAAAGCGTAGAGATACCAGAAGTAATTAACAATAAACAAATAAAGTAAAAGGGAAAGTTCACGAAAGCACAAAGTCGTTCCGTAGCTTTTTCAATGGTGGATCTGTGAAAAATGTATCGTTTGTCACGTTAGAAGCACAAAGTCTTTTTAGACACAGCAATCCCTCGAACAACACGAACAATTACAAGTGCAAAGTCTTGTAGATTATCCAACCAGATTATCAGAGAGCATGGACAATTACAAGCACAAAGTCTTGTAGATCATCCAACAATAGTATCCAAAGAACGTGAATAATTACAAGCATAAAGTCTTGTAGATTGTTCAACCGAAAGATAAACAAAAGCACAAATGCAAATTTAAATAATAGATGCAACACAAAGTTTACATAAATTACTTAGAGTCCTTCAGATTCCATCACCTAATCACCACCAAATGAGATCAATTCATAAAAGTATCGAATCCAACACAAAGTCTGGTTTGCAATCCTCTTCTTTATTGATCAAATTTCATTCACAAAGTATGAACGCAAAGTTTCACAATTCTGCTTCAAAAAGGGCAGCACTTCATTGCAAAATACTAAAGCATAAACTTTACAATGAAAATCCCTCACATTATATAGAAAGAGGGATGAGCAAAATTAGGAATCTAATTGAAGAAATCAAGGAAAGTTAGGTGAGCAATTTTAGGAGATCTCACCTAACTTTGACCAAAGTCAAAGTGTAATTTGTTTTCAAAAGATTACATCTTCGAACTTGGTGCGATTACAATTTACAAAAAGACATATAAGATGTCAGGAAATATTTACACAAGATGCATAAAGGAGGATGCACGGAAATGCCAACAGCGGAAATCCGGGAAGCTTCCTTGTTTCTTTTGCTTTAGGCGGAAGTCTTCATATTTCTTCGGTCTGCACGAACTCGTTTTGATTAGCGGTGTAATCCCACAATGGTGTGAATTCGTGTCGATCTCATAGCGGATGGTGAACCTTCTAACCCCGCACACTGTCAAAGAATCTCGTTTCAGGTTATCCAATGTGAGCCTTGTATCACAAATGACGTTCAGTGAGGCTTCTGAAAAGTCTGAACTATCAATCAATTTCATGATGGCTTCTTTGAAGATCTGAGATATTTCTGTGGCCGGCAGGAAGATACGACTCTCCTCAAGAAGTTGATCGGGCAACTCTTTGATACCTTTCTCAAGAATAACACGATGTCCTTCGACATCTTCCTGCACTTGGTGGAGATCTTCCGTAAGAGATTGAATTACTTGAATTCGATGTTTCAAGGATTCTCTTACCTCAACAAACTTTTCTTTGTCAGGAATTACCCCAACTTCCACCAATTTACTGAGCTTTACCTGCTTCATCTCTGACCACGTCAGCAGGCATTTTTCCATATCTCTGCGCTCCTAGGAAAGTACACCTTTTTCTTTATCAAGCTTTGTGATGAGCTTGGCTAGCAAGGTAGTTTTCTCGTCCGCAGCAATTATGATCGAAGATTCGTGTTCTATGATCTTGTCAATAAAATCATACAACACTCTGCCTTTGGAGGCGAACTTCTCAGCTTTCTTGACAGCTAGGTCTTCAATACTTACCACTGTCAGCGGTTGTGCATTAGTTGGAGATCCTGCAAGTCTCTTTACAACAGCGGCATAATGCTCTGCCCTCTGTTTGTACATATTGCAAGCTTGCTCTACTTTATCCAGTCTTCCAGCCAAGATATCCAATGTCACTTGCGCATCGGCCTTTGCACTTTCATTGGTAACCTTGCCAAGCTGGACTTTTGTCACCGTGTAGTCTTCCATATTGACATCACCTTCTTCATGCGGTGGTATGCCAATCTCTGCATACTTATGAACAGACTTATCAACGTTCAGCCTTGAGTATACTTTTGCCTTTTTCTTCCCTTTAGCCTTTGGAAGGACTATCTCTTCGAGGTCGAGCTCCTCCGGAGAAATCATTTGCTTCTTCCGCTTCGACACTTGAGATATCAGCCAAGTCTAAAGTTATTGTCACGTCTAAAGTTACCATGGGTATCGTTACAATAAGAGAAGTATCTGTCATCATTGCTCCTGTAGTTTGCACATTGAGCTGATCACGCATTGACTCATTCATGAAACGATTGAATTCATTCTAAGAAGTGATATCATATGTTGGTGAGAAAACCAGTGAAGGAATGGGCGATGGAGGGGCTTGTGATATATCAACCGTATGAATGCTTATTCTTGAGGGAGTATCAAAGCGGGTTATCTTTACTTGAGGAATAGTGGATATCTCAGCTACTTGAGGAATGCATGCTCAAGTAGGAGGCACAGGTGAGCAGGAGAGAGTGGAAGGATTCTCTTGAATTCGGAGGGAGTATGAGACATTTGAAATCTGCAGTGATGACATTCTAGGAATTTCCTCCAACTTCATTCGTAGCGGGAGAAGTAGTTCTTTCTTGATCATGCCGGGTTCTGTTGATCACCTCTCTTGTCTCTGGAATTAGGTTCACCTTCAAAATCACCTTCCGAGATTCTTTGCGGAATCTTCTTCTTTGGGCTTCTTGGCAGCTTTGAAACCTCTTAGCATTTGGAGTCTTCTTCTCGAGTCTTCATCTTCGCCGGATTGATCGCAGAAGTTCCTTCTTCATTAAGTCTATCTCGCTTTGGAATAGACTTTTTTACCCTTAGAAATACGAGATCTGGATTAGATTACGTGGTTTTAAATCTGCAGGGGCCGGTGGGTATCTTTCTTGCCAGCGGTAAGCTTGATCTGGGACCTCTTAGTGAAAGAAGTGGGAACCTTCACCGATTATTTTTGTCAGCGGAGTTCTTTGGCTGTTGGCGAGCTTACGCTTCAAATTCTTTTCATACGAGATCTGTTAAACTTTTTCATTTCATAGCCATGCTTATGTAACCATTAGCGATGTTGGCTAGGATTGGCTTCAATCTCTCTCTCATGCTGGTAATTTCTTTCCTAGACCATTGAATTGCAGGCAACGGCCTTTGAGCAATTCCTTGCTCATCATAGACAACATTCATGATATCACCAAAATCCGCAAAATCCTCTGGTAGGTCAGCAATATAAAGGTCTCTGATCTGCTGAACAGTCAACCTGCAATAATCCATTTTGTGAATGGCTTCTTCATCTTTGCAATCAGCCCAGATGTCTTCAAAACGGTACTTGTGATGATGACCCTTTTGTAATCTTTTTCTGACATCTCGGTAATCAAAATCAAACCTATACCTGTAGGTCTTGATTGTCATGATCTGCATTTCAGCATAAACAAACTTAGCCTTTTGTGCAGTTGGGATAGTATATCGGCCAATGGTCAGTGGGAACTTGAATCCACGCTTGTGGTTGCTGCTTCGTTCTTTTTGCACCGAAATCAACTGTCTGCATGTTTCCATGAGAACCCACTTATTCGAAGGATAATGTGGCAGCATGTAAGGACAGCCAGTGTAGCACCCTACTGTAATGTCCCCTTCTCATCAGTAATCTATTCTGACACTCATCCGCCTATTCCGGAAGCCTGTAGGCATGTATGAGGTAAATTTAGGGTTTCCAGTTCTGAGGTTCCTTGACATTTTCTGAGAGTTTACTATTTATAGTAAATTCTATTTTAAGCAGTATGGAGTTTGTCAGCTTTCAGTACTTCATGTCCAGTTGGAGCATTTATTTGCAGTTCTTGTTTATCCTCTTAAGGCATTTTTTATGATGAATAAAGGCATCAAAGTTATATTATGCAGTTGACCCCCTTGGCCTAGTTGAACAACTTTAAGTTGTGTTTAAAAAGGGGACCTTGAAGGGTGACGCCTTCATGAGGAGTTTTAATAATTTTTGTCAAGAATATTATGCCTTGGAAAAGTGGACGCCACTTTTATAAAAGTGAATTTTTAAATAAAGTGAAATTCTTATTAGGCATTTTGGACACCATCTTGAGAAGTTGAATGATTTTGGGAATTTGAAAGGTCTCCTGTGTCCTTTGATATGCTTCTCAGGAATTTGGAGAGTTATGAGCTCTTATTTAATGAAGGTTTTTGCTCCAGCTTTTCATCCATTCATGTTATCATACTGTTATGCTGTCGGAATGACATTTGAACTCATGCTTCGAGGATGCTACCTCCTAGCCACTATCCAATTTCGTGTTTGAAATACAACACCTAGTTGGTTTTTGCTGCTTCTCATCCAGACTAGCAGATTTGTGCTTATAGTTGAAGTTTTGAAGAATTTTCCAGATTTTGAAGTTGCTGATGTTTCTACAGCTGAAAGTGAATTCTGTTAGCAGCTCTTGGAATAAAATTAATTTGATTCTGGATACTTTTGCATTGTAATTGTCTGGCAAGGGCGCCCCTTTCCTCCAAGTTTTGGATTTTAATTTGAAGTCTACAATTTTTAAAGCTAAAATCGCCCCTTCTCAAGGCCGTACATTTCAGTTTGCATTGGGAATTGTGTCAGAAAATAAAGGACGAGATTTGTTGTTGTTTCTTGTAATGTCCCCGTTTTTAGCACTTCACTTTTCAATGATTGGTAGCCTATTCCCAGTGTGCTATCAGCAAGTCAGTGGCAGAATTGGGGTTTCCCGCTGTTTGATGGGTTCTCTTGAAGATTCAGGGTTCTGCTTGTTGGAGTTTGGATGTTTGGATTCTGGTTTCCTTCTGGGTTTTCAGAGAGCTTCGC